>OY754968.1:30402014-30499514 GCA_963576475.1 Molanna angustata | reverse complement strand
TGTTGTGATTTATTGTTAATTTTAGTTGTGACATTAATATTATTATTGTTGTGTTTTGGGGTTATTTTCGCTATGGTATTATTAATATTATTATTGTATTGTTTGTCATATAAAATGTTCTTCCAGGTACTAGGCAAACGAACTCCGTCGTCCCGATTGTTCATTATATCCCTTCTCTTATATATTTCTATAGCTTCCCTGTAAATTCTGAGAGGTTCACTGTTTAAACTTGCTATTATTTTTGAATGGTCAAAATCTATTGTATGTCCTTCTGTGAGCGAGTGTTGTACAAGTGAGGATGTAAGTTTTTTGTTTCTCATGTCGACTCTGTGCTCCGCTATTCGTGCTTCAACTTTTCGATTGGTTCTTCCTACATAAGTCTTATTGCACGATCCGCACGGTATTTCATATACTCCATGAGCTTCAAGTGGAATGATGTCTTTCGGGTTTCTTAGAAAGGTTGATATTTTATTTGTTGTGCTGAAAACGGTACGTATGTTATTTTTGTTTAATAGACGGCTGATTTTATCGGTGACGCCTTTGATATATGGTATATATATATATATATATATATATATATATATATATATATATATATATATATATATATATATATATATATATATATATATATATATATATATATATATATATATATATATATATATATATATATATATATATATATATATATATATATATATATATATATATATATATATATATATATATATATATATATATATATATATATATATATATATATATATATATATATATATATATATATATATATATATATATATATATATATATATATATATATATATATATATATATATATATATATATATATATATATATATATATATATATATATGTTATATTTGATGTTTTCACGGGTGAAATATGTTATAATATTTTTATCTCGGTTTTCCCGTGTCAGTAGGTCTTGACTAAGACCATTTGTCTTCCGACGTTTCGCCTGAATATCACCAGGCATTTTCAAGGACTTAACGAAAAGTCACAAGGAGCGTGTCACAAGGAGCCAATCACGTCGCGCTAACAATATTTGACATAAGCGGCCATCTTGTACGCTACGAGTCACTTGACGGTGAGCTTTCAGTGTGAGTAGACGTGTGTCGCGCGCGTGCTTTTCGTTAAGTCCTTGAAAATGCCTGGTGATATTCAGGCGAAACGTCGGAAGACAAATGGTCTTAGTCAAGACCTACTGACACGGGAAAACCGAGATAAAAATATTATAACATATATATATATATATATATATATATATATATATATATATATATATATATATATATATATATATATATATATATATATATATATATATATATATATATATATATATATATATATATATATATATATATATATATATATATATATATATATATATATATATATATATATATATATATATATATATATATATATATATATATATATATATATATATATATATATATATATATATATATATATATATATATATATATATATATATATATATATATATATATATATATATATATATATATATATATATATATATATATATATATATATATATATATATATATATATATATATATATATATATATATATATTATAATACATATTATGTGTGAACACAAAAATATGTTTGATCACAAAATGAAAAAAAAGAAATCGCAGTTTAAAGCGTTTTTGACCGATATTTAACTATTTTAATACAATTTACTATAGTTTAATTTTATTTTCAAGTTATTTTTTATGGACAAATAAAAATAACCAAGTTTTTTTAATAAAATACTGGGCTTGTAATCAAGTGAACCTTGCCCTAGCTGCCTCAACCGATATCGTTCGCCTATAGCATAAGCTTTAACTTTATTTTTAATGTATGAGGATGTATACATTCTGAAGGTACTTTTCTCCTGGACATACTCAGTATTTTTAAGCGAAATATATTATATAAGTGAAATAGTGACGCCTGGAATATCGCAAATCGTATAGCTGAAATATTTATTTGGTTTAAGTAAACCCATAAAACAATACTTGTAATCAGTCGATTTGTTCAAGTGAATTTATTTTTCTTAACATATCGACATAGTTTGAAACCAAGATCGACGAGATTTTTATGCTCAGGTCTACATTGTTATGTTCCTTTTTCAACTTTGAAGCATTTATGGATGAACTCAGAATGCAGAGTAAAACATTTAGTGTGTCTGTGTATGCTCGTGTTTCCCCCAGTAGCGGAATTGCTTATAGAAGCCGAAAATCTTGGATTGCCTATAAATATTATATTAAGAAATTCAAGACCTAATTTTATTGTCTGTTCTATTGAAATCATACTACAAGATTAAAAATTGAACCGTATGTAGATACGATGCTTGTCATGACCACAAATGTAAATAATATTTTGGCATGTGATTTTAAAATATTTTCATAGTCACTCAAATGAACAACGATGCTAAAAAAACATTAAATTTTCGACATTTCTCAATTCAGGGTTTGCCTAGTTCGAAGGTTCTAGGTACGCCCCTGGTGTCCCATTATAACTTTTGATCCGCTTGATGCACAGAACCTCAAATTTTAGAAAGTATAGAAAAATTTAGACCTATATAATTCAATAAAAACATTTTTATCACTAATATATGTGTTCACAAGTCTATATTTCCATTTTTTTAGAAATATCGATTTACGCCGAAACATCCCAACTAGATAATTTGATTTTCCATAAAAAAACATTCACATTATAGCAGTATTTCTCAAACTTTTCAAAACATTTTTTTGTAAAAAATGAATGACGACGATAGTCACGACATCGTTCATACAATTTGTATGATAGAATTCACAATACCTACGGGGACTCATAATAATTTTGAAACTTAATTTTCATACATATGTACATAGCATCAAGCTGTTTACATTTTCGGGGAAGAAAAAAGGAGTGACTTCCACAATATCTTATTTTGTCATACATGCTTTGTGTATAAAACAAAATACCTTAAAATATTTAATAATTTGGATTTAAGGGTTACATATGTACTATCGCCATCGACAGTTGGATCACATTTGTTTCATGTAACTATATTAGGTGTCACTCACGCGTTGTTCTTCTATATCTTCCGGGAAACCAATTTAAACTATTTATAATTTTTCTTTATGTCCCAAAAATAAAATGTTTCGATCATTTAATATTACAAAAATATTTTTTTTTTCACTTTAATTGAACAAATATACCAACACGCAAATTTAATTTGATAATTAATATTTGAGACATTTTTTTTAAATGAATATGTCCTTGTTAAACAAGTACATATACATCCTCCTACGTTCCCTAAAACAAGCAAATAAATGCTTGTGCTATAGGTGAACGAAATCGGTCGAGGCAGGATTCGAACTCACGACCACTGGATTACTAGCCCAGCGCGCTAACCGCTCTGCCATCGACCCACATAAAAGCTTGAGGGTGTTTTATATGTTATTTATATTGTTCGAAATGAACGTTTTAGTGTTTCGGTACAATATGACAAAACTTAAATTATGTTCTAAAATTTTATTTACATGATAGGAAATAGTTAGGAATGGATTTGAAGTAACAATGTTTTTTTTAAATCGCTACATTTTTTATTTTAAACAGAAAAAGAAAAAAGTGAAATCACGTTATGTTTAATAGTATGTGTATGCGCAGGAGAATGCACCATCCTTGTGAGAGTCAGTGAGTGAGAGGGTATCCCTTGAATGAGTGCGGTGTAAACACCATTAATGTGCTGTAGAGGGTGGTGTGGAGTGTAGTAGGTGGGACCAACCCCCCGAATTTATCAATGGAGAGTGGTTGCGGCCTCGGACCATACACAACCATAGGGAAAAAAATAATCTAGGGTGACTTTACACCAGGGGTGGCAATTGGTTTCACATGTATACTAAATTAAAATTAAATATACCTTATTTTTTTTTTTAAATATTTTGTTATTTTATTTTTTACATTTCATTTTCTCGTTTCTTACCACCTTCTCCGTTTTTTTCTTTATATTACTGTAATTTAGGTAATATGACAATGTGTACATATTATGTATGTATGTACCTATATTTTATTTAGGTTTTAAAATAAGTACATTTTCTTACACCTAGTATAAACCAAAAAATATAAACAATGTTAGAAAAAAAAAACAAATTAACATAGTATGACTTATAAAAAATAACATACAAGAAAATTTTCCAATATCCATATACCTACTGAAAACAAAAACAATGCGATATTTAAAGGTAAGTCGAGATAGATACTCATTTTTGATAGTGTAATATTTAATGTAACATATTTAACACTTTCTCTTAATATGTGGTAAACTATCTTTTTTCAAAAATACATAGGTTAATACATCAATTTTATTAAATAAGCAGCCCCCCTAGACAAGCTCAAGAAAAGATAACTCAATGTATGGAAGTGACAGTTGTCACGTGGGTGCAGGCTGGAAACCTTGTTTGTCTCAATGTATTTTGTTACTCAATTTTATTAATTACCATCCACTTTAAAATAAAGCCATGTGCGATAAATAAAAATACATATTTAAAATTGTGTACTAAAGCAAACTCCGAAAATACGAGTATAAAATATATTTTAATACTCCTCTATTGGGGAATATTTAATTTTCAGTACCTATATAGTTACTTATTGTCAAAAATAATCGCGTGCCATTTGAAATGTTTCGAGTGCCACATGTTAACCATTCCTTCTGTAGATTGTACCTACATTGTGTGGTGCACAAGTGCCATTAGAAAATCAAATATAGTTTTCACATCTCCACACGTGCATTCAATAGAAATACCTATCTATGTTATGCAAGTTAAACTGATCATTTTACGTCAGGTCCGGTTAAATGGGATTTTTTCGGCTTGATGTTTAATTTCAATTATTATTTTAAATTATCAAAATAGTACGATAAAGATTTTTTTATGAGCATGTAGGTATATTGTATCTTGTTAGTTTGCTTAACTTGTGAGAATAATATTCAGTCGGTTGGTCGGTCAGTAATATTTAGTCGGTCTTAGTGGCTCAGTTGGTTGGGTATCTGACTGCTGATCCAATGGTTCCGCGTTCGATTCCCGGTGGAGAGACAGTTTTAAATTGTGTTTTCAGTCTGGATCTCTGAGACGATTCATATCGTAGATCTCCAGAATGTGGCAACTTGTTATTGGGTGCGTGTCAAATAAAAATTTGACATAGCACCTGTTAGTTGCCCGAGAAAATAAAAAAAAAAATAAAAAAACAGATCAACACAGTTTCTAGCCGAGAAATTTTGATCCGCTTAATACACTGAGTACAAAATTTCAGTAAGTACATAAAAATATAGTTCTATAAAATTTTATGCGTGTTAAATAAATATTTGACATTGTACCGTTAGTTAGAGAAATAAAATAAAATAAAATAAAGTAAAATAATGAAATGAAATAAAATAAGATAGATTAATAAGCATTAAACTATGCTTATTTTACTCTGTAAAATCCATTTTTATTATTTTGCTACATAATTTGTATTTTCAAGAAATATCTAAAAAATGAATATTTATCCCTATACACCTGATCCCGATTTCCTCTCCTTGTTCTTTTTCAGTGCTTCTTTTGCTAAGATGTTTTTTTTTATTTTATTATTTATCTTAGTGTGATTTATATCTTCTGTTATTTTTTTTCGTATTCATTCTTTTGTTGTTGTACATATATAATTTTGTCATACTGTGTAGTCTGATTGGTTGGAAAAAATTGTCTAATGGCAATAGGGCCTTTAGTGTGCATTATATTTGTTTATATTATGTACAAAAAGATATGTAAAAAAATAAATAAAATAATTTTAAAAGGTTTTTCAAGATAAAGAATGTTATTTCCTGTAGAAGGTACAGTACTGGATATGAAAATTTTTGATTACTTACATATTAACGTATCGAAATAACTTTGAAATTTGCCTGTATAATTTGCGTACAAAAATCCTAATTTGCGAAGCGAATAAAATGTATGGTGTCAAGCTTGATGAAGGTGCATCATTATTAGCAAACGGTTGATGAAGGGTTGTTTGCATATAACTATATTTATGTAGGTATGTATGTACATACCTTTGGGCAGCTTCGATCAAATTTCTATAATTAGAGTTAGTTATAAAGTCTTCTCTCTCATCTCCGCTGGCTGGTGGTAGTGGAAGTGGTGGTTGTATGGAGCGCACTCTGTCGAAAGGAAACAATGGTAGATAATACAACAATGGCGTCTGCTGGAATACTGGATCATCCTTAGTATTGTGTGTGTAAAGTAGATGTCTTTTATCTAGGCACAAACCTCCACCACTATATTCCATATCCATACAGACCTCCCCATTCGCTCCCACCAGTTCACAGGGAACACTTTCCCCTGTTCGAGGGCTGAATAGAATCAGTTTGACTTGGTGCCATCACTACAATGTGTATAATACACATAGCTCTATACCTATCGATACTATTTTTTATTTATTTTATTTCAGAAAACTACAGCTTAGTAAATTGTGTGGTTACGTAATATGGTGCTGTCTTATTAAAAAAGATTGAAGTAAAAATATTTAAACAAGTATACTGAGCAGTAGGTAAAAGAATATCAATAATATGAGAAAAAACGAATGATAAAAAAAACAATACATAATGAGAATAAAATGAGGAAAAGGAGGAATTATTGGTGTGAAGGAAGGAGCTTGTTTATAGAAGTTATGGAACTGCGTTGAAAAATATATTTGTTTATTTACGGTAAGTTTATAAGGAGTCATGGAAAATTTGTGTGGGTTTAAATTTGAGATTATTGTCACGTTGAACTCTTTTAATATTAGAGTGATATTTGTAATTAGTATGGCAAGTTGGTAGATATAAAGGTTATGCCTGTTTAGTACGTGGAGTGATATAGTATTTAGAAAATCGGAGAAGTCTATTTTATTAGGTTGTTGCATATTTTATACAGGAACAGTCGATCATAAAGATCCTTCTGTCTTTATTTTGAAATATTCTGTAGAGAATCATAGTTATAATTGTCTTAAAATCACACCCTAAATTTTATTTATAACAATAAAATACAATATTATAATTCATATCAGATTTATTTATATTGTCATAGTTGACGGTATTTATTTATGTTTAGAACTCCATTTTATGAGATTTTTTTATAAAATCGATTAAATTTATTGTTATTCCACATATGTATTATTCTTTTGAAATGAACGACCGTTTCTAGTCAGTCAGCCAAAACAGCCGTTCTGTCGAAAGGAAAATACCCATGTGGAACTACAATCAATTTCTTAGATTTAATAAAATTCTTATCAATTAGTGTACAGAGAAAAGTCATGTGAATCATCATGCACTCTCTGGTATTTAAGGTAATATAATTAATTATTTTCTATCCTGGAAACGTGTTAGTACGTCCTTCTGATTTTCATATACATATATGAGTTTGAGTTTAAAAATTTCCATTTTCCTGATATACTTTCATATTCTGTATTTTAACAGTCTATATTAACTCATTTTTTTAGGTATATTTGCTTGAAATTATTTATAATTATTTGGATCTTCATCAATTTTTAATTATATATAAACAAGTATTTACAAAATACTTATAACAAAACTAAAAAAAAATGTATCATATGAACTGACAACAGTGTATTATTGAAACTGACTCGAGTAAATACCTACGGATATAGCGAATGTTCTGGCCGAGTATGACGATGGCTAATAGAGAAAGCATTCTTCCATAGTCGTGGGTAGATCAAACGTTTCCACCATTTTTCGTGTAAAGAAAGCCTTCCCTCCCCGTGCATGTGGAGAAAAAATGTAGGAAAAAAACTATCAGGCCATTGTTTGGTGTCGGAACGGACAATGCTGGCCCGGCCCGGCCTGGTCCGCACAATGCCGCCAAGAGTTAGCATATGAATAAGCAGAACAAAGGCATCGCGAGTCCGTACGGTTTTATTAATTGCTTTATTATATCATCCTCTGGGAATATTAAATTTGATTCGGCGAAACGGGCGGAGTGGAGCAGCGCGTGAGCGCGCACGGGGCAATAGGCCGCGATCCACATATGTACATACACCATACACGAGTACCCCTATACACTTACATACATGCAGAGCCGACCTTTATTAAAATGCTCGTAATGGACACATTATTGAACAAGTTGTACAATATGTATTTTTAATATTATCATTTAGACACACATATCAAAAAGTTTAAAATTATTGGTACATAAATAAATCAATACGTAGAAGACAAAAAATAAATTTAGTGATTTATATGTGCATTCTTATGAGTGAGTGTACTTACAGATCCTTTCGGCTGCATTTTTTTTATCATTTTATGTAGATGTTCTCCAATTAAGGAATGTCCCTGTGATGTAGGTAGTAGGTATATGTTGGTATATATAAAAATGCGAAAATTAAATACTGTCATGTTATTTAACTGGCATTTAATTTATTTTTTTAGAAAATTATAAGCTGGTTAATTTTGTTATTTTTTTTTCTTTACGCTTGTTTTTTTTATTTTTTATGTGCGACGGACACCCGCTACACTGTTTAACTGATAACCCAAGCAAAATATTTCGAACAATGCAATATTGAATAATTAAAAATGTATTGGCAACTTTTTCACGAAAAGAAAGACAAAGGGGGGCGGGGGTGGGGGCTGCAGAGAGAGAATCAATCAATAGTTATTTGACACAATTAATTGCAAAAGTCTGTTTGTTTAATGTACCAACATTGTGTGTAGGTATTTAATAATTTGTATATTTACTTAGTACATAATATTGAAATGATGAAAAAGACCATATTCATTTTGAAAGGAATCCGGTCGATATTTTGATGTAAAGAAATTCCTTAAAACAATTGATGTCCTCTAGTAAGTTGTGTAGCAAATTTCCGTATTGAACTAATTGAGCGGGCGTGAAAGCATTTGAAGGCACCGAGCAAAAGGAGTCGATCAGAGCGACACCTCGTGATAGGACAGTGTATACACATCGGCTTACACTTATGACACGATGACACTTTGCGTTTCATTGAAACAGTATTATGGGTCGAGGATAAAGGCGCGATTGCGGTCCAAGTCTAGGATTTCAATGACATCGCCGACAATATTGTTTCGGCCTGCTTTGTTTAAACATTATTGTTCGCATTTAACAATATCCATTGTGCTGTATCTATTCCTCCCCCCTCTCCCCACATCACTATTCCCGGATCTTCAAAAGACTTTTCATTCTTCCATTGATCGTTGCACAGAAACAAAACAGGGACGCAGAAGGCGTAAATATACTTCTCGGGAAAACATTTCCATTGGAGACCTCGACATACATTAAGTACATTATACATAAACATTGTTGAAGGAAACATTATGTTCACTGAATTATGATACAAACAGGATAACAATTCGAAGTCGAAGAATTTAATTTACATTGAAAACATTTTTGTACACAATAGACTAAACGCCTATTAAACATGAATATATGATGTTGTTTCAAAAATAAAATGGAAAACTTATAATTTAACACTCTTATTATTTAAATTGTAAAGTAGCTCAATTTATTGTTTACTAGCTTTTATGTCCCGCCGTTGGCCAAGAATGTAAATTAGTGAAGGAATAAGCAATCGTTTATATACCTACATAATATTGTCACACATAATTTTTTTTAACCGTAGTATGAAAAGTAGTTTGAAATTTAATTGAGTTTAAGCGGTGTAAAATCTTAAAGTGATGGCCACAATCCATTTGTTTTTATATATAAGCACATACAATTTCTGCACGCATGGACTATGGGAAATGATTTTAAATATGACTTATTATAAAAAGACAACGTCGTAAAGAGTTTGGATTTGGCCACAACCCCTATTTTTATATATTGTCATCGAACGCAAATAATGTGTTTTAAATATTTAGTAATTTTGGATGATGGGAAATGGTTTAAAAATTGATTAAACAAAAGTACTGAAAATATTCTAGTGTTGGTCCCATCCCATTCGTTTTTATATTTTTCGTCAAGTGTGCATATAGTTTATTATAGTTTTGCACAATAAAACTGATAGACTTAAAACTGACACATAAGTCTACATTACAGAAGAAGAAGACTTAAGCTATGTTAAATAGTTTTTAATATGAATATAAACGTTGTGAAGATCCAGCAATGGCCACAACCCCGATTTTTTATATATTGTCATCAAAATTAAATGTGTAGTTATTGAAAATTAAGCAATATATGATGTTATAATAAATGGTGTAAATTTGATTGAACAAAAGTAATGAGAAGATTCTAGTGTTGGTCACATCCCATTCGTTTTTATGTATTTTCATCAAGTATGCATGTTGTTTATAATATTTCGTTACAATAGACTATTAGACATAAAACTAATCCAAAAGACTAAATAAAAAAAAAAGTAGAAGTATAAAACTATAACAAATAGTTTGTAATAAAAACAGACCCAATGGTCTACATAGAAGATGAAATAGAAGAATTACACATTAGGAAATGTATTATATAAAAAACTGACTAAAATGTCTTCATAAAACTAGAAGAAGATGAATTGAACTATAAGAAATCTTTTATATAAAATTCAACCAACATCTACATATAATAAGAAAACGAAGAATTAGACTAAAGGATAGTTTGTTTAAAAATAGTTTGTTTAAAAACTAACCAAAAGGTCTACATAAAGGAAGAAGAAGACGAATTAGACTATAGGAAATAGTTTGTATAAAAACTCACCCAAGGTCTACATAAATTAAGAAAAAGAAAAATTAGACTATAGGAAATAGTTTATTTATGAACTGTCCCAAATGACTTCACAAAAGAAGAGGAAGAAGATTTAAACCCCAAGAAATAGTTTGTAGAAAAAATCACCCAAAGGTCTACATAGAATAAAGAAGAATTTCACTATAGGAAATAGTTTGTAGGTATATTGAATGTGTATTGTAGTTAACCTAAAATAGTTTAATAATTTTCCTATACAAAATCAGTATATTCTTGGTTTTTAAGTAGTAAGTATTAGGTATGTAGGTACCTACCTACAATGATGTTCTAAATTAATTCGAATTCGATTTATAACAAATTTTATTTGAATATCAGAATGTGTCCGTTACCATAGTAACCATGTTCCAACATGTGAAAAATATCAAATGTTATGGAGACATTTTTTGAATATGTAGGTACCTACATTGGTTTGTTCGATGCCATAAAAATGAAAATTGTCAGAAAAATCAAATATTTTTAACAAATTATGCAATTTTATTACGCCTATATCTTTACTAATAATTAACAGACTTTTACAATATATGTCTTAAAACTTGCTGTAATGTCTTGTGTTTCATTTTATTATTTCATAATCACATTTATTTCAAAGGTATATTATTTAAAAGAACATATTCATTCGGTAGGAAAATTAAATATCGTATGAAAAGATATTAAAATGGCGGGGTTATATGTACATTTGTACAAAACGCTTACTTTAAAAATAAGTTAAACATTATAATTAGACAAAATATTCACCATGTTTTTCACTTAAAAGCTAAGTTATACTTGAAAATATATTTTTTTCGTGTAAATACGTACTTCTAACTTTTAAACTAACAGATATTTGCGTGCAAAATGTACACTTTTTTGACAGATATGACTTGGAAAATTTTGTATGAAAAAAATAATTATTGAAATATCTTTAAAATTCAGCATTTTAATCGCATTATTTTTAGCGTGACACTGCATCAGGTATACTGGTACACGTTCGCAAATAAATTAGATTTTTAGATGCTCTTGGTTTTTCAAAAGGCGTGAGACAAATACACACACACACACACACACACACACACACACACACACACACACACACACACTAACATATTGATTGCTTTATTACTTTAGATATAATACAAGGCTGTCGAATAATAACAATCAATATTTGTGTATGAGTATTTCAATTGCTCTATGAGCAATTAGAAACAAAAAAAATCATTTACTGTCCAACGAATTTATTTTAATTTAATGGGTATTTTAAATCAAACAAATGATTTGGTCTACTTATATATTTTTTCCTGAATCGAGGACGACCGTTTCAGCTTATTAGGCCCTTGTCAACTGGTAAGCATAGAAACCAGTTGATAAGGGCCTAATAAGCTGAAACGGTCGTCCTGGATTCAGGAAAAAATATATATGTAGACCAAATCATTTGTTTGATTTAAAATACCCATTATTATGGAATTTTACATATTCAACACCGTTAGTATTGACAAAATTAAAAAATCTTATTTTAATTTGATAAAGTTTGAGGACTAATAGTGCTGCAAAAAGAAAATGCTTTATTCTGTATTTTAAACGGTAAATATTACCGGAACTTGAGTATAATCTATGCTCAATAACTTCATTTTAATCTACCTACTTATTTTGATGTGCTTGGCGCTATTCCTCCTTGCCGTAGGTGCGATTAATAAACTAGTTGTATGTAATAGGTACATGAGATCCATGGCGATAGTATGTATAGTGAAAGAATATGTAAAAATTCATGTTGATTATGTTATAAATGATAATAAATAAACGAACCAAACTATATTACCTTAAATCCAAATTGTTGAATATATTTAAATATTTGGTTTTACTATACAAAACATGTAGGTCAGGATATGATTGTGTGGAGTTCAGTCCTTTCTTCCTACCCAGAATAGGTAAACAGCTTGATGTTATGTATGTATGTATGTTTATGAAGATTAAGTATCAAACTATAAGTTGATTGGAAAAAAATGTCTAATGGCAATAAGCCCGCCAGTGCACTATAATTTGTTTATATTATGTTCAAAAAGATTAATAAATAAATCAGAGTCCCCGTAGATATTGTGTAGGTATTCAGCCATACAAATTGTCACTAAATTCAATTTTTCAAACATTGTAAAAAAAAGTTTAAAATTTACTGTTAAAAGTAGGCATATATAAATTTATAGAAAATTAAATAATCTAGTTGGGGTGTTTCAGTGTTTCTCGTTATTAAAAAATGGATATATAAGCAGTTAAACACAAAATATGTACCTATGCTACGAAGCCCCTTTGTGGGTGTTTTTTTGCGTGCAAAAAGTCCTCTACGCCATACAAATTGTTCCTTCCTAGTACCCGCGTCTTGGCTTTAAACAGTCGAAGTGTTGATAGTTGGAAACACATAATTTTTGTATATTCAATAACTTGGAATAAATGTTTTATAGTTGGGTACGTGTACTTATCTTAATTTATAACAGCAATGGATTTTTACGTATTCTCACACTATACACATTACGCATATTATCGCAATCGACAGTTGGATCTCATGTGTTACATGCAACTAATAATTGTTATTCGCCTCTTGTATAACGTGATTTTGATACGTTACAGTTTAAAATGGGTAGGTAGGAATAGTGGGGCTAAATAAACCTGGATCGTGACACAAGGGTGTAAGGGCTCGACCGCGTGTGATATGGGACGGCGAGGAAGACCGCGGTAGGGAATGGGGGGAGGGGAGGGACAGGAGGCTACAAAGCGCGACTTCACGTCTATACATCACCGGAGAACTAACTCTTTTTCTTTCATTTCATTCTTACCCCATAAAGGACTTTGTGTTGAGAATGGCGTTGTGGAGTGAGAAGATTATTGTTCTGAAATGTATAGAACGCTTTGTAAAGACTGCCATTGAGCGCCACCCACCTTGGAGGGGGGAGGGAGGGGTGCTACACCCCCTGCCTCACTCCTCCACCGAAAGGAATCGTGAGGTTGGCGCTGGCGTCCCAACGCATGTCATTTTCACGTCTTATTCTTGGGAACCAGAACCCCCTCCTTCTCGGGGCTATGGAGTTTGTCGGGAGAACAGATACAATGTATGTATTGTATTATGATGACTTATGACAACGTCGCTTGAATCATTCCGAATGCAATTTAAAAATAAAACTCAAGCACATTTTGTCCTATGGTTCGCAAATATATCAATTTAGAACTTAAAGACATATCTTAGCACAATAAAGTCAAATTATTATTTATTCAAAGGGCCAGAATGCTATAGCATTATATTCGATTCTAGTACATTTTTTAAAGATATGTAAACCCAACAGAGAATTTTACTCAAATTACACAGTGATATTTAAAAATTCATCGAGTAAATTAAATACAATTGAGTTTGGAAAATACGTAAAATATTATCTCGTTCCGTAATAAGACTTGCTCGTTGTTTATAGTGAAAGCCTTGAGAGGACAGTAATGCTAGGGGAGCGTTCCAGCAAGAAGACCGAGGGGTAGATCATAAATAAGATGGATCGACCAGGTCAAGAAAGCTTCCAACTCCATTATTAGAGATGCGACACATCTTGCTTGAGACATAGGCCTGGATGAGCTTTGTGCATCAGGCCGTGCGGGGTACATCTGTTTGGGATCATGACCCTCAGTCATGAGGAAGACAACGCTGAGACAGAAATACCATTACTTATATTACATACCATCACGCCATGTCCCTTGCGGGGTAGGCAGAGAGAACCGAACGCCACATTTTTTTATCCTGGCACGCATCCTTCGCCTCGTCCCCATTCATGCATCGTCTCACACATATTCGTCTATTGCTCACACTTCTAACATTTCCGTCTTTCAAAATATCGTTCACATGGTCGTACCATCCCTTTCTTGGGCGTCCCCGACCTCTCATTCCATTCCTTTCCGCTCTGTATATTTTCTTCGTCAGGCGCTCCCCATTCATTCTCCCCATATGACCAAACCATCTCAATGTGTTCATCTTTCTTCATCTTACATTCTTTCCTTATGTCCTCATTTCTTACCCGGTCATACGTCGTTCTATTACAAATTCTTCTTAACGATCTCATTTCAACTGGATTTATTCTGCTTTCATGCGTCTTCTGCCATGTCCAGGTTTCACTTGCATACGTTAAGGTTGGCACTACGATGGCATTATGAATGGCAACTTTGGCATCCTTTGATATGTTGCGATAATTCATAATTGGTTTTAGTGCTCCATTCACTCTGTGTCCTGCCATAACTCTTCTTTCGATCTCTTTATCGAGTCGTCCATTCCGTTGAAATATGCTTCCCATGTATACATATTCGTCAACTTGCTCGATCCATTCGTTCTCTACTCTTATTTTACACGCTGTTCTGCTTTCACTCTTTTCAAAGACCATTGTCTTTGATTTGCTGGCATCCTAAGTCCGTTCTCTATGCATCCTTCATATAGGTACCATACTTACAAGATACTGTAACTCTTCCTTATATTACTTTAATAAAAATCATATTTGATATGTAGAGTAAAATAATTCAAATAAATAATATATTTAGAGTAAATTCTGTCTTGTTATGTTGGCGTATGGGAAATTCATACAATGCAAAATGTATTATTATGATATCGTCAATTTTTCCAGAGGCGGCACGTCGCGACGTAGTATCGGCCGGGCCTACAGATATCATTTCAAAAGCCATTCAGAGTGGAGTTCCTTTGGTCCATTGTTGGCCATTCACAGCAGATGGACACGGGTATACGCTGACTTATGGAATACCCCATTATTATGTTTGATCCGTGAATGCTGTCCGGATATACCTACCTACACAGTATTCACCTGTACTACAGCGGACGGGAATTCAATAAGACCTACATGTCTAAAGCATAAGAGAGCCTGATTACAATGGACATATTCAAATTTCAAGGGCTTCAATAAATTACTTTTTGCGAGGGACCAGCGACTCAATAATATTATTTGATTAGTGAGTTCACATGACATAATAATACGACATTATTACACGACTATAAAGGCGACGTAATAATAACTCAGTGATTAAAGAAAAAAAAATCTATGTATTTATTTATAACGCATAATGATAAATGGTTATTTTTGACGAGATTATAATATATGATATGTAATTATATTCTATATTTGACTAAGCAAGCGCCATTAGGGCAGTTTTACTGCGATCATAATATAATATTGTGTTGTAAAGTTTAAATATTTTATCATAAACAATTAAATCCATAGCAAACCAAGTGTTCTTGAGTTTGTTCAACACGTAAAGGACAGAATGCTTGATGGAATCAAAATCAAATAAAGAAAAACTTTTAACAACACAAATAAAAAAAACGGAAAATTATCGAGGTGTGCGCTGAATAAATCAATAAAGTTTCATCGCAATCGAATGAATCATTTAGCAGGACATAAAAAAGAGTAACACATTCATTTTTAAATTATTTCGCTTATTATTTGTGCATATATCTTATATAATATATTTATGAATGTATGTTTCTTATATTCAAGAATAACAGAAACTTATTCTCTACACATGTGCTGCAGGTGAAACTGTGATAGTAAATAGCGTGGAGACAATTTAAATGACGGGAACATATTTTTTTTTTTTATAAAAAAATGAATATGTCCTTGTTAAACAAGTACATATACATCTTCCTACGTTCCCTAAAATAAGCATAAATGCTTGTGCTGTAGGTGAACGAAATCGATCGAGGCAGGATTCGAACTCGCGACCACTGGATTACTAACCCAGCGCGCTAACCGCTCTGCCATCGACCCATCTTACCCATATCGATTAACAGACTATCTATGTTGTTTATAATATTTACTTTTTTATCCAGTGCCAAACGAATTCCTATTATATTATATTTGAAATATATATAAACGTTTCTTTTTACACAAGTATTTTATACACGATATGAACTCTGAAATACATTATTTTTCATTCTTTTCAATCGCTGTCGATATACAGTAGCCAATAACGTGACTTCTCTTTTTATTTAGTACCTACTAGTTTTTTAAACCCGGCGCTGCTCGAGAAGGCAAATGTGAAACAATAAGATAACTTATCTAGAAAAACAATAAATAAAAATTAAAATACATAAGCAAGTCTTTCAGTCCTCTTAAACTCTCTTGTCCCTCTCTTCAGTCCTTCCTGTGCCTGCAGTCTCAGTCTCAAATAATGGAGTATGGGAAATGGTTTGAAACTAGATTGAAAATAAGTATCGTATAAAGCGTAGAGTTGCCCAAACTCATTTGTTTTTTTCTTAATATATACTTTCATTGGAAGCAAGTGAGCATAAAAAAATCGGGAAGATTGGACCATCAGGACCATGAAAAATAGTTTGAAATGTAATTAAATGCAACTGTTGGAATGATTTTAGTTTTGCCCACAGCACGTTTATAAATTTAATATTTTTTTTTAGGAAGCTACTGTTTATACAAAATTTATTTTGAAAACGTAAGAGTTTAGTGCTGGCCACAACCCACTCGTTATTATAAATTGTCATAGAAAGCAAGTGTGTATACAAAATTTAATTAGATTGGACTCTGAGAAATGGTTTAAAATAAAATTGAATATACCTAAATGTTGGAAAGAGTTTTGTGTTGGCCATGTAATACTCGTTTTTAAAAATTGTAATAGAAAGCAATTGTGTATATAAAATTTTAGCAAGATTGAACAATGGGAAATTGTTTAAAATGTAATTGAATATCATAAGTGTTGGTAATAATCTAGTGTTGGCCACAAAATTTCAGTAAGATTAGTAATTGGGTTCTTCAGCTTTAAGTACATCGTTTTCAAAAATCCTTTGTGAAATATACTACTAAAATTCTACATAATTCATAAATAAACAAATTAAAAACACAAAACCTTCTTTGGTTCTCGTCTGCGACACGAACATCAACAAAAATATGCATATCCATTTATAAACATACATAGCTACATAATATATTATGTACATATTATGTATACTACACACTCAAATATAATTAAGAGTACCTAATACATTTGATCGTAACCATGGCAACCAAAATCCAAAAAAATTATGGAACGTTTTTGGATTAGAAAATGGTGACATATATACAGAAAATACATACTTAAAATTAGGAAATACATTAAAAATAAGCGAAACAATCAACGTGTTTTTCACTCAAACTCTAAGTTATACTTGAAAATATATTTTATTCGTGTAAGTTCTGTCATTTACATAAGTAAATATTTGCTCACGAAAGAGTACATAATTTGACATTTAATTCGTTGAAAAAAATATTTATCGTTTAAAACATATTCATTTTTGATTGATATTCAAACTAAAAAAATTGCCACATACATACCTACACATATGTAAATAAATATACATATTACTCACTAAAATATAAAATAATTGTTTGTCTTTTGTCAATGAATTTTCTCTTGTTAAGGCTTCACGGGCATCCGAATGTGATTAGGTGTATTGAGTATTGATGTTTTCTTATTTACTCAGCCAATATTTATATTATCGTCTTGAATTTCTACAGATTGACAGTTCCAGAACCATAATATTTGAAAATGATAAAATAATAATTCCGTCAGTAACCTTGAAATTTATTGGATTCCCTCGTTATCCGTTTAGTTTGTAAGATGTAAAACTATAATTTAGCAAAAAAAAGGTTGAATATAATGTAAACACTTTGACAGATTTAGATTTTTGAATATGTCGTGATTTTTTAAGTAAAGGTATAATTCATATTATCGCTTTTGTCATTCCTGTATCGTGCTGTGATCGTGCTAGATAAGCCGTACAAATTGTGTGGCGGGACGAACCTCACCACTTCGAATTCAGTACGAGAAGTGGGGTACGACTCGCTCAAAATTCTCTGTGGTGCCTGTGTGGCCTTAATTGTTTTAATATGTACCTATGTAAACTTTTTATCTCAGTGTTTATTTTTTATCAATGAATTTTCTCTTGTTTTACGTATTTTTTCTTGTTGATTGTAATATGCATATATTTTTGTTCCAATAAATGTTTCATTAATATATAACAATAAATATTCGGCCTTAGTAGTTCAATTGGTTAGGTACCATCTGACTGTTGATGCAAAGGTTCCGGGTTCGATTACCGGCGGAGACACAGTTCTATATTGTGTTTTCAGTCTGGATCTGTGAGACGATTAATATTGTAAGTATCAAGAATGTGGCAAATTTTTTATTGGGTACCTACGTGTTAAATTAATATTTGACATAGTACCTGTTAGTTAGTTAAAAAAGTTAGTTTATTTTTAAGAGGTGTATAGCGAGGGGCACTTTTTTACGAAATATAATATAATATTTTGTTGTTTCGAGGTACAGTCGCCTCGGGTGACTGTGTCGACCCGACTGCGATGCCCAGAGCCGGCACTGCATCTGGGTCAAGTGGATTTATTTTGAAAAATGTGTTTTGTGTTATGTAGACGGTGTAAGGTAACGATAGTTTGTTAAGCTACGAGTAAATTGTATATAGGTACTGTGCCGGCGGGATATAATATATTTTATTACCCCCGGATCTGATAGAGCGCAATTACCGCGAATAGGATTCCACCTTCTCGGGCGCCATAGAACACTACTACAAAGTTAAGAGACACTCAGTTGAAATCTTGCTTTACAATAGGGCCCGGTGTCTATTGTGCTATCTACAAAAGATAAAAAGTTTTTCATTGTTTGATTGTGTTCATTCTCGCTTCGTCCACGTCTCTTACTCTTTCTCTCTGATACCCATGTGTGGGTGTATATTGTATATGTGTATGTATGTATATGTATGTGTGTGTGTATCTCGCGTTTTGAATGTATGTGATGAATTATGTAGGTGCTATTGTCTTTTACAAATTTAACTCGCATTCATTTCGCCATCCGAAGTGTACCATTGTGCTTTAAGCAGTACAGTTGGCCAATATAAAAATATACTCACTTCGAGGCATAAATTACTTTTAATTATGTGAAATTTCGTTTTATTATGTAAATCTGATTACAATTTATTATTTCACATATCTACGTACCCAAAACATAATCTTTAGTCAAACAATACTTTTCAAATGGGGTTAGTTGCAACGTTTGTTAACTTCGCTCCACGCTCTTTAAAGTTATTTTATTTTTGTTTCAAAAATATTATGAACAGCAAGGTATACTCATGACTCCATCATAATACCTTCTTATCTTGTGTTAATCTTAAAACTGTGTAAATCAGTAGTTTATCGATCATATTCTTAATCTGCATTCAATCATAAAAAACCGTTAAGATCTAAGTTTTGTATGAAGTTGTCGTTAAAATTCGTATGTATGGACAGAGAAGAATGTGAGAGGGATCTTACTCATGTTTTGAAATGACGGATCTCACTCATGTCCAACACATGTTCATACAATACGCACGGACTAAATTTTGACTGAATAAATACTTGCACAGCTACTCATTTTGAATAGGTATTGCCTCGGAACAGGCTTTTGCCTAGTTAGGCAATATGTAGGTATATCCAAGTACCTAAAACTTAAATATATTTTATTTGTATTGTACTTTTGTATTAATATTGTTATGTAATTATTTTTTATTTGAAAAAAAAATATAATCTTAATCTGAAAGTCTGAATCTAATCTTAATCAAGTTCATGCTGTTTATTTGTATTTTTTCTTTAATTTTTATGTATATATATTTTTATATATAGCTTTCTTAGCTGACTCGACAACATAGAAAGTTATAGACAAGTTGACATCGATAGAAGTTCTTATTATCATTATTCATGTAATTCTTCACATAATATCATCTTAGAATTCATCGTATAGTTGAATATATAAAAGTAATTTATTTTACTTATTAGGTGTTTTTCTTATCTAGTAATTATAGTAGTGGGTACAAACAGGGCCGGATAAACGTGTTTTTGCGCTCGTAGTAATATATTTGAAACCGCCCCCACATTTTATTGTAATTTTACACCATACAGAAGAGAAAGAAATAAACAATAATATATGAATGATTGAAAGAGATAGGTTAGTTTTGTTCCTAAACAGTGCCGGCGTTTGACATCAAGAAAATATGTAAGTATGATTTTAAGCGCCCTTTTTAAGACAACCGCCCTAGCGTCTTGTTCTTGCTTGTTCTATGATTTATCCGGCCCTGTGGGTATAGATAATTGCTTTCAGTGTCATCTTAAGTATTATAAGAAGATCCTTGTAATATGTTAAACATATTAGGAGGATCATCTGACAGTTGGAGAGGATTATTCACTAAAAAAAGACTCATAGATCAAGGTTTATTGTTCAGGGATTGAAAAACATTTTTGATAACTTGACAATACCACGTTGTGAAAAACCTTTAAAAGTATTATATTGAATAAGTATTTTGTGTATATAGATCTTAGAATGAAATAGTTTAAAATTAACAAATATCTGCCAAGGAAAAAAAAATATTGTACGGAATAATGTTTAAAGTTTTGTGAAATGACCACGTAACAAATATGATATTAAGGAGAGAAATAAACACTCTTTTCTCTTTTTGTTTCGTTTTAAAATCTTTTAAAAATCAAATAAAAAATAGAAATGTCCAGTAATGATAATACTAGATAAACACAAACTGGTGTACAAACTAGGCTCTCCCGCGCTGTCAAATATCAGTTATTAAAAATGTGCAAACATACGTACCCAATAATAATACAACAAGTAATAATAGTCTTTATCGAATATATTTTACTGGCAACAAATATGTCAAAGGAGGCAACATAATGACACAAAAATATATTCAGGCGTACCGCAAGGGTCACATTTAGGACCACTTTTATTCAAAGTTTACATATTTGACATAGGCGACTGTTTCGTATTCTCCGATTATGAACTTTTCGCTGACGACATGAAAATCTTTTTAAAAATTCCTGATTTAAATGACTGCCTCAAACTACAATCGGATCTTGACAAACTATCTGATTACTGCCGAAATAACAACCTCTTAATTAACGTCACAAAATGCCATAAAATTAGTTTCTTTCGCAAACTATCTCACATAGCCTTTCAATATACTCTCAATGGTAAACCTATTGCTTCTAGTGATAACGTTAGAGACCTTGGTGTTATTATGGACACCAAACTTAGGTTTAACTTACACATCGACTGCATTATAGATAAGGCTTACAGAATGCTTGGATTTTTATTCAGAACCAGCAAACCATTCACAAACTTGAAAACGCTCAAACTTCTTTATTTTTCCCTGGTTCGCCCTATCCTGGAATACGTATCTCCTGTCTGGTCTCCCCAATATGCAACACACATAAACCGTATCGAAAGGATACAAAATATATTCATTAAACACCTAAATCGAAAAGCATTTCTTGATTTCCCATCGTATCGTGAGGCAAGGATTTACCATGGCATTGATTCACTCGAAAACAGACGTACTCTATCTGATATGATGCTTCTCCACAATATTATTAATAATAAAGTTGATTCTCCTTCTCTCTTAAACTATATATCTTTCAACATCCCTACCCGTAGAACTAGACACACTCCTCTTTTCCGTCTTTCCACTCAACACACCAACTATGCTCAACATGCAACAATGTACAGAATCTGTAATACATATAATAGGCATTTCCAAGAGATTGACATATTCTTACTTAGCGCCCCCACATTTAAAAAATATATCAAACTTAAAATTTCATCGTCATAATCAAATTTAACACTTAATTATACTGACACATTTATATATGCAATTTCACACATCATTCACACAATATCTCACCATAATATGTAATCATTCCTAATATATCTTAATATACTACAATAACTTCAGCGACAACCTGTAATTGGCTTTATTCTTAATCAAATTATCTTTATGTTTTATAATTTATTATATGCTGTATGTTGTCCTTTTAAATAAATAAATAAATAAATAAATATTAAATTCAGTTGATTGGTTTTCCAACAAATGTTAGTTCGAATAATTTGCTTTCGGAAAATTGTCATTCTGATAACTGATTTTCGAAAAATTGTTATTCGTACAATTGCGCATTCGAACAATTGTGTTTCGAAGAATTTTCATGTAATCTTAAATTGAAATTCTAAAAAAAATGTATGTATAAATTTTTGGCTCTGAAGGTGCTGTCTAGAGAAAGCGCTTAGACTAATTCAATTCAAACAAGTTGTTGATTATTTATTACAAACTTTTATTGAACTTCGCCTGTCCGTATTGGAATTTTGCAATTAATTTTTAAGTAACTTTCAGACCAGTTCGTGCTGAAACTTTCAGGATTTATGTATTACCTATGACAATGTATGTTAAACTGATTCATTTGATATTTTGATAAAATTGAAAAATTTTGTATTTTATTCAAACTTAGTGTAATTGTTTTAGTAGATAGGTACTATTTATATCGTTTCACAATACATTATATATTTGAATTTGCGTTTGACATTAGCAGTATAAATGTAAACAATCTTCGGACTGACGTGAAATATTCTTTTTATTCTTCATTTCAACGCGAAGAAAACTTTCAATATTTGTTTCTTTTGTTTAAATTATTCTGTTAAATTGTTTTGTCTTAAAAAATATAATTTATATTTTTTATTTCAAATAACATTGAGAATGGAATCAGGAACAAAGCTGCCTTGTTAAGGGATCGTGTATAGCGAAACAAAAGAAAATAAAACATGTCGGCCTTTAGTTAACAAGTTGACTGTATTTTCCCTAAGAATGGCGAGCACTTAGAAAATAATATGTAGCGGAGTTACATTATTATAATACGTTTTATTCTTTCAATGAAAGTGCCCCAAACAATACCAGAGCGGGTGGAAGTGTACCTCCTTTCAAATCCTTTGACTGTTTCCTTAGTATGCGAATACAATAAAACCAAATTAACATCTAAGAAATCAATTTATTATGTTTTTGTCATGCGATAACAATTCGTTATATTTATTTACCCAACTGATGTAATAATAAAACAATTTGCTCGTTTTTTTGTATTGTTATTTAGGTACAATGTCAGTTATCAAAATAATTTTATTATTTTTAAAACGCTTTGTTGTTGTTTGATAGTGGAGGCGTTGATATTGTGAGGAATATGTGTGGTCATATACCAACCTACTTAGCCGAAAAAAAGAAGCCGAACGTTCTCGAAACGCGTATTAACAAAACTTCATTGAGAAGAAATTAAATTATACAAAGTGACATAAGTAATCTCGTTTTAATTAACATTTTTTGTAAATCGTGTTATAATAAAAGTATTCCGATACAAGATTTTACATTATTTTTTTTATTATTAGTAATTTAATTAGAATTAGACACAATATCAAAAATATTAACGTAGATAACTGCCGTGGCACAGTTAAGGAGAAAATATTTAAATTGATTTCTTACACAAATGTTGCTTCTCTGGGCTGGAAATACCTACTTGTTAGTTGGTAGAAATTGCTATATTATAATATGGTGATAAACTCGCAACTTGCGCAGGGTGCAAGGAAGTGTTGGAAAAATGATTTATTTAGGTAATCTCTCAATGGAATTAAGAACTCGTGTTCGATAGAGGATTTAATTTATTTGCGTCATAAGTTTTGCGGTTTGATCGAATAATATAACTGTATATGTAAATTTTCATTTCTGCATACCGTGCACTATTATTTTTTATTTAGTTCTGAAAGTTCAAGGCATTGAAATGTTTGTACAATCTGAGAAACTTTTTGTTTTTTAAATTTTGTAAAGTAACCGTAACGTAGCCGTTATTATGACAATTGTAATTTCACTTACATCCAAAAATGATGTTTTACTAAAAAAATACTGTTTTGACATTGTGGAAAGAAAAAATAAAATTATAAATTTAAAAACTTAAAGTATACGAAAAAAAAATTTATTCGCTATTTTTATTTGATTAAACTATTTATTGTTGGCATTCTGTATTATACTTAAGAGGGCATATAAACCTAATTGTTGGCATTCTGTATTATACTTAAGAGGGCATATAAACCTAATTGTTGGCATTCTGTATTATACTTAAGAGGGCATATAAACCTAATTGTTGGCATTCTGTATTAGAATATTTTAAGAAAAAGTTGAAGTCCCGTAAGCGTATTTAAGTATTTACCTTTCCGTATTGATTAGGAGGCAAGTACTGCCTCGAATTAGGCACTAGTTTGTTGCGCTAATGCACTTAAAAACTCGTGTTGAATTCAAGGCACGTGTCCTCCAAATGCACACGATTTAGCAACACACTGTTCCTTCTAATACGTGTTCAATTCAAGGCACGCGTCTTTCAATCGTACACAGGTTTATAAATTTTACCATGCGTATTGTTGAGCGTTACAAGGCTGTGTTAGAGGCATTTTTTGTATATGATTGTTTTTGTTTTAATAGATTAATCTACACAAATCTACATTATTTCATAAAAATTCGTTAAGACATGTATGAGATTGGTACAAGATTGCAAACATCAAATCTTATAGCGAACCAAAAGAACTGTCAATAATCTGTACTGTCAAACTTTGAAGAATCCAAGGAGGTATAATACTAAGAAGACTCCTAGGAACACATATTTTACTGATCTTAATTTCTTTTTTTACTTTTTAAACATTATTTGCAACAATTTTCAACGTAAGTTTGTTTGTTTTTTTTTTAATATTTTTTTTGAAGTGTACAATTTCTAATACTTATTTTTATAACGTAAGTATTACTTAAAGACAAAATTACTGATTACTACCATATAATGACAGATGAAATGTGAGCAAAATGAAAGAGCGCGCGAACTTCATGGCTATATATGTTCCATATTCAATAATAAATTGCCTTGAATTGAACATGTAATAGCAGGAATAGTTTTGAGTTGCTAAACCGTGTGCATTTTGAGGAAACGTGCCTAGAATTCAATACGAGTTTTTAGTGCATTAGCGCAACAAACTAGTGCCTAATTCGAGGCAGTACCTACTTGCCTGCTAATCAACACGGAAAGGTAAATACGCATCCCGTAAGCAGTATTCTCGCAGTACGGGATCTTACCTTTTTCTTACATTTTTCTCCTATAACTCTTGTAATTCGACCCTACGTGAATAATCAATATTTTTTTCTTCATTTATGGTCAGTTTTATTCTTAAAATGCAAGAAATCAACAGATTTACGTTACGTTTCCGATAATTTGAATCACGTAAAAACTTTTTCTGCCGCACGCTTTACCCGCACAGTATATACTCTTACTAACCTTATTAGGCGGTTTTAGTACATCATGTTTTCATCCACTCGATATTGCGTCAAATGCCCTCTTAAGATAATGTTTGTACTTGTATTTGCGAAATAAATATATAAAACATCATCGTTATCCTATTCTTATATTTCATTTCCTTATTAGATTGAGCCGATGTACAAAGTTCAGCGGTTGTCAAAACTAATGCCCTAATACTTGACAATACCGATCCATGAAGAATTGTAGATGTCGTTATGAATGTACCGGCCAGATATCGAATCGTATGGGAATCTGGAATAAAAACTTGGAGATGATTCGGTCAGTAATGGTCCCGGTATTGTTATGGACTAGGGCGGAATTGTATGGAGAACAAGCGGTTTCAAACAGTAGTGGGTCCATTGTTAGCCAAATCTGCTTATTCTTTTTATCCATTCAGATGGTATTCATCGACCAGAACTTCCCACCCCTCCCTACCACCTACCTCACCCCTTCTCCCACCCTTCCATCCACCACCACCAGCCCTGCCCGGTGTATTGTGCGGCCGGCAGACACTCTCCGATGCTTTGTGGGGACTTGGTAAAGAGAAATGAATTGTCATTATATTTCGGTTGAATTGTATGTAAGAGAACGTCCATCGGGTGCAATTGAATGGTCCTCTATGAGATGGACGTGCCTCATATTAATCTTGACCAGAAATTGTTCAAATATCATTATTAAATTGAACACATTATTAAATGAACCTACTTGCTTAGTGAATAGCCAAATTTCAAACAACTATACCTTCTTTCTATTATTCTTACTGTCCTCAACTTGCAATTAAGAATATTTAAAAAAAAAATGCTATCGTTCACATATATACAATAGAGATTATACATTATATATTTATAAAAATATCATATTTAATCATTATGTTTCTAAGTGTATGACATCGCAAGTTGGTTCGTATTGCGTATAATGTAAGTTATTCAATTGAATGTACCAATGGCAATTTCCTCCAATTAAAAAGTTTCTCCAGTCCGAAGAAACAACAATGGTATAAGATATAATACATCTTATTTATAATTGTTCTTTACCATGGTATTTCTACAAATGCCGGTTTTAGTGGCTTACTTGGTTAGATATCCGACTACTGAGACTACGATTCCGGGTTCGATTCCCGATGGAGATACAGTTTTTATTTGTGTTTTTAGTCTGAATCTGTGAGACGGTGTTAGCTGCCCGAGAAGCAATACAAAATAAAAATACAAAAATATAATGTTTGGTATCACAAAATACAAGAAGTATTAAGAAATTAAATACATCATACTTTCAAAGCTACATCGAAAAATGATTAATTACAGATGAGGACCAACTAAGCATTTTGGGCGACAAGCACCATCATCATCATCATCATCACTGGCACTACAGTCTGCTACGAACCCTGGTCTCCTCCAGAAATCGTCTCCATCCTTCCCTATCGACCGCCAGTCTTCTACAATTTATCAGGTCCATTTCTCTTATATCACACAGCACGTCGTCCAGCTATAAGAAAGAAAGAAAAAGCACCAGAACATATTAAATAGAAATTATATTCGCCAAGTACCAGAACATACTAAATAGAAATTATGTGATAAAAAAGTACATATAACAGCGAGTAAAATACAAAAATGTAAAAAGTAGTTATTATACCAGCTAAAAAGATAGCAAATATCAGCTGTCATATTTTATTGATATTAGGTTCCCTCATGTCCGACATTAATAAAATATATAATGTAACTATACATTATGCTACCGAATATTTTCAATCAATCAAACTGGAAGTGAACCGCAAAAGTTCATTAGAATCATAATTCAAATGTAACTGTGTTCATATTGAGACTTTGGACGGATCCCTTCGTTACACCCAAAGGTTGGCTATTGTTGAAGTTGTAACACACCACCGATGAATGACAGTTGTAGTTTTTAACGATATAAAAAATATATCATTTTAATGAGAGCCAGAGTTTTACAGGGCGCCTCGATTGTCCGCGAGCTGGAAGACTTCCCAACGCGTCCAATTAAAAAATATTGGATGGTACCAACAATAGAAAGTTTAGTAAAAAATAATTATAAGTCAACAAATTCATACGGTCTCGTGTATTGTTGGGGCATCGGGCATCTGTTTTTTGGAATATAACGCCATGTGTTAGAGTAAAACCGCCATCCAGGTGGTTCTAACCGTAACTATAGTAATTGATTACAAAGTTTTTTTAAGCAAAAGTGATTTGATAGTAGTCGAAGGGAAACCTTTTATTGTAAAGTCTATCGTAAATTAAATACATGCGAGATGGGTTAGTGAAATGGCTAGTCCATTACACCAATCCATCAAATAGAAGATTTTTCGATAAGAAAGAAGGGTTAAATTTTTATCACAAAAAAATCGAAAAATATAATATTTTTCGAATTGTGTAGGAACAAGATTTTTGTTTTGATTAATTTTATTTTATTTATATTAATGTTTTCTATATCATTTTGTTATCGCTGTTTGCTGTTCCGAATATATAAATGATTTTAATAATCACTCATGTTAAAAATATTTTAACTGTAATAATACCAGCGAGTCTCCCGATCTTTGTATTGTGAATTATGCTAATAGACCATGACTGCAAATCTCCCCGCATTTTTTGCCTTGCAATTTTATTTTATTTTATTTTTATATGGACCAATTAATGATGGTCAAACATGGCGTAAGAGATACAACACTGAGCTCTATGATCTTTACCAGGACATCAGCGTGGTCAAGTTTATTAAGATTAGCAGACTACGCTGGCTGGGTCATGTACACCGTATGGATGATCTGGAGCTCCCAATAAGGGTGTTGACTAACAACCCAACCGGTAGAAGAAGCGTAGGGAGACCTAAGCTACGATGGTTGGACGGCGTTGTCGCGGATTGTCGGGCTATGGGTCAGCAGAACTGGAAAGTGGCAGCCAACAATATAGCAGATTGGAGAAGATTCTTGGACCCATCAAGGGTTGTAACGCTGAGGATGATGATGATGAATTTTATTTTATTTTAAATTTCATTTCTTATAAAAACAGTTCAGCAAATAATACAGTATTTAACATAATTTCTTTGTTATACGCATCGCATAAAGAAACACTTGTGTTACGAAGCGGAGTTTATACTGAACATTTTTTATAGTAAATATATTTTAATGTATTCTAAGTACCAAGTTGTCATTTATAGTTTTATGTTATCGTTGCAATAATATTGTTAAAATGAGCTGTAGGAATATAGTGATACAGACTTATAAGGGACAATATATTGGACATTTATACAGAATAATTCATTCGAAAGTTGTACGGAATAATACATTGCGGGACCTTACCTTTTTCTTACATTTTCTCAAATAACTCTTGTAATACGACCCTTAGGTTATAAGTTTAGTTCATTAACGTCTTTAATTTTCGTTTAAATGTTAAATAGGGTCCTGTGATTTTACATATTTATTGAACTTCCTCATCAGAAGCCGATGTGGTGCATTAATAATTAACTTACATTAAAATTAATACTCAAATTTAATAAGTACATGTGTATACCTAATATGTTCAAGGTTTTATGTAGATGAAATGTATAATATTAGGTATGTTTTTGTTTACAGAAAAACATATTTAATCTTTATTTTAAAAAATGTAAAAGGCTTACTTCGTTACATAATAATATGTGATTTTATCTTTGTCTATTAACGTATTCAATTTTGGCGACTATAGTATATTAGTGTAAGTAACGACATCCAATATACATAGGTAGGTATCTACCGGTAATGTCCCCTTGTTGTCCAACCAATATGGACCAATTGTTCAAATTACACTATCCTCGTTTTAATAGATAATCAAAATGAAGCAGCCATTTCATTGTTTGACTAATTGGCAAATGTGTTTTTTGCTACCGATAAAAGTAACATACACCAACCTCATATGGGCACTTGGTAGGTAGGTACCTACTCATATTTCATTAGCTCAATTGGATTTAAGTATTAACTCTTCTAAAATCTCTGGAGACCATTTTCTGCTTGGTTATCTTAATGTATTGTTTATATGAATTTAGATTACAACAAATTTCTAAGTAAAACGAGTGGGTTGTGGTCAACGCTAAACTTTTCACTAACAAGTCATTCTATTTAAAGTATTCAAATTTTGTATTGAAAATATTCAATAATTTTATAAAATGAGTTTGTTAATTTTTTTTAAATTTAAATATTTAATAACTTGATATTTCTTCAATGCCATTTTATGAAAGTGATGTGCCTTTTTACTAATTTGAAAATAAAAATTTCAAATTTTAAGTTTCCTGAGCTTGGGATCACATTGAAATATTTGACAGTTAAAAAAAACGAGAAGCACTATTTCGTTATCTTTCAAAATCTAATGGGGTCTAAGTATCACATATACAAATTAGCAAAATTTGAAAATAATCGAATGAGTACTTTAGTCTATAATCACACAGCACGCAGCACACAGCACATAGCATACACACACACACACACACACACAGATAAATTGTGATGAAACTTTCAGAATACAATCTCAGCATGATACTTGTTGATAATCTGCAATAAAAGAATAGCCTTAAAAATTGCGAAATCATAACTCCCCACTATATCCCCTTGGGTTAGTGAGGAGTAAAAATATGAATATATTCTCGTGTATGTACAATGTACATATACATATATGTATGTAACTATAAATATGTAAAATAAATATAATTTACTCCCGTCCCAAACACAAGTTTTAACTTTATTGGGACATGTTATAAAAATATAAAAATACTTGGTAATAGTTCTGTTGTATTTATTACCAAGTATTTTTATAACATATCTACATACAATGGAGTTCTATCAAGAATTGTCGATCGACAAACTAAATTTAGTTTAATTACTTAAACACCTGCATCGACGTAATTCCCAACATAAACTATAATACAACTGTTTTGAACAATTCATAATTGCAAAAATGTACCGAATTTTAGTATATAAGAAAAAGCAGAGTTTCTATGTTTACCAGTTGATAAGGGCCTAATAAGCTGAAACGGTCGTCCTGGATTCAGGAAAAAAATATATATGTAGACCAAATCATTTGTTTGATTTAAAATACCCATTATTATGGAATTCTACATATTCAACACCGTCAGCATTGACAAAATTAAAAAATCTAAATTTAATATCATTTAATGATTCGGCGGATATTTTGTGGTAGTTAATATAAACCATTTTGTCGCGAAGTGACTCAAAAAACAAGTGGTTTATAGCTAATTAATAATTCAAAAATAATCTAAATTTAGTTTATTGGGACAATTTTTATTTGAATCTACTTTACTTTTATTTGAATAAAAATTGTAATTATTTAAATTTTTGTACTTAACAATGCTTATGTTATAACTTATAAAACAATGAATGTCTTAAAAAAAGTACATATTATACATCATCATACATTCCCTAAATTAAGCATAGATGCTTGTGCTATAGGTGAACGAAATCAATCGAGGCAGTTAGGATGGTGGTGTACGAACTCGCAATCATTGATTGTATATATTTGTTTGAAAATAACATTCTGAAAGATTTCAGTGTTTTAAGGCTCATGTTATTTAATTTTTTTAATTTGTTACTTAACATTTAAAGTTAGTTTCTGATTTTTTTTTATTTTCTACCAACTAATGAAATTATTTTTTGATAAAATGATTAATTACTAGGTCAATACGAAGAAGTTTTATTTATCAAATTAATTTGGGAAAAAAACAAAAAAAATGCGTTCAGTATAAAAATAAACAATAAAAATTGCAAAAGTTGCATGAAAGCAAATAAGTTTGACACAAAAGCGCGTTCACTATTAGACACGAATTAGACACAAAAACGCGTTCACTATTAGACACGAATTAGACACAAAAACGCGTTCACTATTAGACACGAATTAGACACAAAAACGCTGATATGGTTAAGAAGTATAGGGTTAGTTGGTAATACGACATGAAAGATATGATTTTTTTATATTCAAAACGATCAATTGCATAAAATAATGTTGATTTTAGGGAACAATGAATATTATATTATCTAATATTGTGTAAGGAAGTAGGTACTCGTACGTTAGGATTCCTACAGCTACAAGAAATATGTCAGGACAGGGGTCGCTCAAGAAAAAATAGACACGGTACGGTCGCGTATTAATTTGTAGAATGTGTAATTTTGACAAAGCAAATGTAAAAATAAAAATTACAGTAACAGTTTAGGTAAATATGCCAACTAGCTAAAACTGAGTATAATACATACATAGATGAATTTACAAAAAAAAACATACGGTATAAAATATTTGTTTTATATTTAATCGTTAATCATTTTTCCTTCATCAGGGGAGCAAGTCCTGTCAAGCGATAGTATCAAAACACAAAATTCAGATTTATCTATACAATCGATATAATTATACTATGGAGTTCTACAATAATTAAGATATTATAGAACTCCATTAGATAATTATAACCATGAATTGGGTTATCACGAGGGTTTTGATTCCATTGCTTGACCAGATTTGCCCCCTTGGATGTTGACTACTGCACAAATCAAAATATTGGATTTTTTTATAAACTATTTTAAAAAATAATATTTCAAATAAAAATATTTTAACGCACGATCGAATATAAACACTGAAAACCTGTTTTTTCATATTTCTTTAACCCGAACATTGCACATTTTTGTTGCACAAATTCTGTAAGTACCATATCATGCAATTAGGTACCATAGATAAATAACATGATCGTAAAATTTCGATGATGGACTTGTATATAAGTACATAAAAATCATAGGAAACTTTGAATAATTAAATGTTTTTATCAACCCACTATTTGCCTCGGTAAACTAGAATTGTTAATATGAATGTCTTATTCTACCTTTATAGTTAAATAAATTACCATCCATAAATGTAAAGATTAGTGTTGGTGTTAGGAAGAAGGTACCTAATAGGTATGAGATAGGTAGGTAATATCTTGTCTTGTAGTAGAGGTAGCACAAAAAGATATCGATAGTCATTAAATCGAACACCACTTTGACACAATAGTAAAAGCCCACGTAGAAATAATATCAACCTGCCCGTGCAAATAACAAAAGGGGCATAATCAGATCGGATGTTCCATTATGTCGGCACACGGCGCCCCCAGCCGCGGCCCTGTTCTCTGCTCGACTAACAGGGATCTTCACTCTACGTTCATTAGGGCTGACACATAATATCAAAAATAAAATTAAAAAAGTTTATTTATTGAAACTTTTTCTACAAAGAACATTGTTGAAATAATTATTTTTTCAATCGAAAATATTAGCATTTAAAGAAACTAATAAGCATTTCAAAAAAAAAATGTTCATGTTTTATGCATCGTCAATAATAAGATAAATCTTGTAGTTATCTACTTGGGTTAGGTTTTGTTTTGTGTATCGTCCATTATAAGATAAATCTTGTAAATATCTACTTCAGTTATGGTTTTGTTTCATGCATCGTCCATAATAAGATAAATCTTGTAGATAATTACTTATAGTTAGGTATTTTTTCGTGTTTTGTGTATCGTCCATAATAAGATAAATCTTGTAAATATCTACTTCAGTTAGGTTTTGTTTCGTGCATAATAAGATAAATCTTGTAGATATATACTTATAGTTAGGTATTTTTTCGTGTTTTGTGTATCGTCTATAATAAGATAAATCTTGTAAATATCTACTTCAGTTAGGTTTTGTTTCGTGCATAATAAGATAAATCTTGTAGATATCTACTTATAGTTAGGTATTTTTTCGTGTTTTGTGTATCGTCTATAATAAGATAAATCTTGTAAATATCTACTTCAGTTAGGTTTTGTTTCGTGCATCGTCAATAATAAGATAAATCTTATAGATATCTACTTATAGTTAGGTATTTTTTCGTGTTTTGTGTATCGTCCATGATAAGATAAATCTTGTAAATATCTACTTCAGTTAGGTTTTGTTTCATGCATCGTCCATAATAAGATAAATCTTGTAGATAATTACTTATAGTTAGGTATTTTTTCGTGTTTTGTGTATCGTCCATAATAAGATAAATCTTGTAAATATCTACTTCAGTTAGGTTTTGTTTCGTGCATCGTCCATAATAAGATAAATCTTGTAGATATCTACTTATAGTTAGGTATTTTTTCGTGTTTTTTGTATCGTCCATAATAAGATAAATCTTGTAAATATCTACTTCAGTTAGGTTTTGTTTCGTGCATCGTCCATAATAAGATAAATCTTGTAGATAATTACTTATAGTTAGGTATTTTTTCGTGTTTTGTGTATCGTCCATAATAAGATAAATCTTGTAAATATCTACTTCAGTTAGGTTTTGTTTCGTGCATAATAAGATAAATCTTGTAGATATCTACTTATAGTTAGGTATTTTTTCGTGTTTTGTGTATCGTCTATAATAAGATAAATCTTGTAAATATCTACTTCAGTTAGGTTTTGTTTCGTGCATAATAAGATAAATCTTGTAGATATCTACTTATAGTTAGGTATTTTTTCGTGTTTTGTGTATCGTCTATAATAAGATAAATCTTGTAAATATCTACTTCAGTTAGGTTTTGTTTCGTGCATCGTCAATAATAAGATAAATCTTATAGATATCTACTTATAGTTAGGTATTTTTTCGTGTTTTGTGTATCGTCCATAATAAGATAAATCTTGTAAATATCTACTTCAGTTAGGTTTTGTTTCATGCATCGTCCATAATAAGATAAATCTTGTAGATAATTACTTATAGTTAGGTATTTTTTCGTGTTTTGTGTATCGTCCATAATAAGATAAATCTTGTAAATATCTACTTCAGTTAGGTTTTGTTTCGTGCATCGTCCATAATAAGATAAATCTTGTAGATATCTACTTATAGTTAGGTATTTTTTCGTGTTTTGTGTATCGTCCATAATAAGATAAATCTTGATATTTATTAATACCAGAGGCGGCTCGTGATTGAAATTATAGGCGGTGCATATTTACATAAACATAATAATATGTACCTACATTCATCTTTATATTTCTTACGCAATTCTTGCTTCTGTGGGTTTTAAACACTGTTAAGTTGGAATCCACTTAATTCGCCACTTACGCAGGATGCAAGGAAGTATTTATTATTTTTTGACAAATTTATTTGATTACCAGTAGGAAAAAAGTCCAATCTATGCTTATATAGTATATGTTATCATAAAATAGTCAATTGTATTTTTTTATCTCAAGCAATTTAAATGTACTTATTCAAATATTAATTTAACACGTACCTATCCAATAAAAAATTGACACTTTCTGAATAGATATTTATAGTCCCATAGAGCTAGACTGAAAACACAATTAAAACTATATCTCATATGGAAATATAACCCGATCCTTTACATAACTCTATAAGTTGATTGGAATGAATTGCCTAATGGCAACAAGCCTACCGGTGTGTAATAAATTTGCATATATTATGTACAAAGGGATTAATAAAAATTAAATACACAAGCGAGAAATTCAAAATTTTTGTATTACAAATAAATTACTTCAGTAAGATTTTATAAGTTCAAATTAATTAAGATTTTCATATCGTTTGGCCAAATACATCACAATAAAAAATATATAAAACATTTGTTATTTGTATAAAAAATGGATATTTCTTATAAATTAAAGCTTCATTAAATGCTATGTAGGTACTCACACTGGGTATATCTAGATGCAAATGAAAAAAAAAACTTTCGACACTTTCATTTGTATAAACACTTCGATTACACGATTGTTTTAAATATGGATTTATTTTTGGACACCATTGATAAAGCATTGAGACAGTCTTCTGTTATAATAAGAATATAATAATGTATTATCCTCAAAAATATTAGAAAAAATGCGTAGAAAATCACCGATGGCACTCCTCAGTTGTCATTGAGATTGTACAAATAATTGTATGATAATTTACTATAAGACTGAATCGTAGGTATTTCAAATAGTTTTTAAATTGTTATCATTCCATCGACGTTGAAAAAATACCCCGAGAATAAAGAACGCGCAATTCAGTCGATATTATTTCATATATTTTTTTACGCTAGAAAGATGTTTTGTTTAAAAAAACAGATAAATCGATGAATGACACTTTGTGTTCTGTGTGGACAACCGGTAAAACTTGAATGTTGTTGTATAACATTATACGTCAGTAAATCTAAAGTAATAAAGCAATCAAAATGTTAGTGTTTGTGTGTGTGTGTGTGTGTGTGTGTGTGTGTGTGTGTGTGTGTGTATGTGTGTGTGTGTGTGTTTGTCTCACGCCTTCTGAAAAACCAAGAGCATCTAAAAATCTAATTTATGTGCGAACGTGTACCTGTATACCTGATGCAGTGTCACGCTAAAAATAATGCGATAAAAATGCTGAATTTTAAAAATATTTCAATAATTATTTTTTTCATACAAAATTTTCCAAGTCGTATCTGTCAAAAAAGTGTACATTTTGCACGCAAATATCTGTTAGTTTAAAAGTTAGAAGTACGTATTTACACGAAGAAAATATATTTTCAAGTATAACTTAGCGTTTAAGTGAAAAACATGGTGAATATTTTGTATAATTATAATGTTTAACTTATTTTTAAAGTAAGCGTTTTGTACATAAACGCCGCCATTTTAATATCTTTTCATACAATATTTCATTTTCCCACCGAATGAATATGTTCTTGAAAATAATAAACCTTTGAAATAAATGTAATTATGAAATAATAAAATGAAACACAAGACATTACGGCAAGTTTTAAGACATATATTGTAAAAATGTGTTATTTATTAGTAAAGATATAGGCATAATAAAATTGCATAATTTGTAAATAATATTTGATTTTTCTGACAATTTTCATTTTTATGGCATCGAACAAACCAATGTAGGTACCTACATATTCAAAAAATGTATCCGAACCATTCGATATTACTTACGTGTTCGAATCGTTTCCATGGCTACAGAAAGAATGTGATATTCAAATAAAATTTGTTAGGAATCGAATTTATTTAGAAGGTTGTTGTAGGTAGGTACCTACCTAATACTATTAACTTACAAATCAACAATAATATACCTATACTGATTTCCTATAGGAAAATTATTTTATTTATTTATTTATCAACCGTTTGTCCGATTATAATGAAACTTTGGTGAATTGTCGAGCGTATGCCCAGGATGGTTTTTGGATTTAAACTTTTTTCTTATTCTTCTTCTTCTTCGTGTATTTGGTCGTTTTACCTATGAAGGGGAAGTATCATGGGAAAAGAAGGTCCGACTGTCCCTCCATCTCTTCACAGGTCTTCCAGGACGGGTTCTGCATATAAACTTTTTTCTTCTTTTTCTTCAACGTGCACTTGGTCATCTTACCTATGAAGATGAACTATCCTGGGAGATGAAGGTCCAATTTTCCTTCCATCTCTTCGCAGGTTTCTGGATTTAAACTTTTTTCTTCTTCTTCTTCATCGTCTATTTGGTCATTTTACCTTTGAAGTTGGAGAATCCTGGGAGAAGAAGGTCCAACTGTCCTTCCATCTCTTCGCAGGTATCTGGGTTTAAACTTTTTTCTTCTTCTTCGTGTATTTAGTCATTTTACCTATTAAGTAGAGCATCCTGGGAAAAGAAGGTTCTTTCATCTCTTCGCGGTTCTTCCAGGATGGTTTCTGGATTTAAACTTTTCTTAACCGACTGATGGGACGGGATGTAATGAAGGGAAGGGAGGCACTAAAGGGCCTGAAGGGACGGGAGGTATAAAACTGCCTGAAGGGACGGAAGGTACTGAAGGGCCTGATGGGAAGGGACGTAATGAGGGATTAAAGGGACGGGAGGTACTGAAGGGCCTGAAGCGGCGGGTCCTGGAGTCTAATTCTTTTTCTTCTTAATTTTATGTAGACCTTTAGGGCAGTTTTTATACAAACTATTTCCTATTGTCTAATTCATCTTCTTCTTCTTTTATGTATACATTTGGGTCATTTTTTTATAAAAATTATTTCCTTTAGTCTAATTATTATTCTTCTTCATTTAAGTACGTAGACTTTTGGGAGAGTTTTAATACAAACAATTTCCAATAGTCTTATTCATTTTCTTTTATGTAGACCTTTTGGTCAGTATTTATACAAACTATTTCCAATAGTCTAAATATTCTTCTTTTTTGTAGACCTTTGGGTGAGCTTTTATACAATCTATTTCCAATAGTCTAATTCTTCTATTAGGTATATGTATTTTTACTTATTTTATGTAGACCATTGGAATAGTTTTTTATACAAACTATTTCTTATAGTCTTATACTTATTTTTCTCTTTTTTATTTAGTCTTTTGGGTTAGTTTTAAGTCTATTGTGCAGAAATATTATTAACGATATGCACACTTGATGAAAATACATATGAAATGAATGGGATATGGGATGTGACGATATAACCTGCACTAGAATCTTTTCAATACTTTTGTTTAATTAAATTTAAACCATTTATATCATCCTATTTTGAATAATTTTCAACACCTAATATTTAAAGAATGGGGGTTGTGGCCATTACTGAACTCTTCACAACATTTATATTCAAATTAAAAACTATTTACTATAGTTCAAGTCTTCTTCTTCTTCGTTAATGAAGACTTTCAGTCAAATTGAGCAAAAATATAATGCACACTTGATGAAAAAATATAAAAACGAATGGGATGTGACCAATACTAGATCTTTTCAGTACCTACGTTTGTTTAATCAAATTTTAACCACATCCCAACATCCAAAATTACTAAATTTTCAATAGGTACACATTACAATTTGTTTTCGATGATAATATTTAAAAATGGGGGTTGTGGCCAAACCAATCTCTTTACAACGTTGATAAACAGTCATATTTAAAACCATTACGCATAGTCCATGCGAGCAGAAATTGTATAAATATTATACTTCATTCACACTTTATAGCAATATATAAAAAAGAATGGGTTGTGGCCATCACTTGAACATTTTACAGTACTTAAACTCAATCAAATTTCAAACCACTTTTCATAGTCTGATATTGCAAAATAATTGGGTGACAATATTATAAAAACGATTGCTTTTTCTTTCACAATTTTACATTCTTGGCCAACGGCGGGACATAAAAGCTAGTGTAAAATAATCTTTACTAATCAAATCTAAAAGGTCGTTTTTACGCATGTTTTTGGTAACTCTTATTATGGACAGAATATGTCTTCAATGCGCATGTGCGGGGCAGATCGGGCATTGCACGACAACTGAATGATTACATCTCTTTCTAACGCATATGTAGACCAATGAGGCATTATCACACCGACGATTTTGAACAAAATATAGAATTTGTATGAGGCACAGTATGAGGTCTCACATTTATTTACGGGCATTATTGAAAGTGCATATAATCCTTAATGCGCATGCGCGAAATATCTTTCGTACTACAGTATACTCACGACCGGAATGGGACACTTGACTGCGGCCACTTGGGTGCGGGACACTTGGGTGCGGGACACTTGGCTGCGAGACACTTGGCTGCGGGGGACATTTGGCTGCGGGACACTTGGGTGCGACGCACACTTGGGTGCGAGCCCACTTGGTTGCGAGTCCATTTGGTCGCGACGGACACTTGGGTGCGAGCCCAGTTGGTCGCGAAATCAAAAATATTTTTTTCTGCTTAGGAATGAAATATTTCGTACTGATTTTTGTAATGCTCTTTATATTTATTTATTTATTTTTATTTAAAGAACCACTTACAGCTAAAAAGTTACTATACATCGTTGTTTCATCAAATAAGGGCAAGCTACTACAAAACTGGTCAGCCAATTACAAGTGCCACATCCTGCATTAAATATCGGCCTACAAATCTATAAGAAAAGGAATATCAAAAAAGAATCTATATGAAAATAAAAAGATAGAACAGAAACTATAATGTTTATTATTTTTATAAAATATACAGTTTTGTTCTTCTCAGTAAATATATTTTTTGTAAATATATCAGTAAATATATTTATATCAGTAAATCAGTAAATATATATCAGTAAATATATTTTTATATTTTTTGTTTTGTCGCCTATACACAATATGTTAGAAGACTTAATCTCTAAACATACATACATACCATCATGCTGTTTTCATATTCCGGGTAGGAAAAAAGGGACTAACCTCCATACTATCCTATCTTGACATACACAATAATAATAAACACTTCCTTGCACCAAGCGCAAGTGGCGAGTTTATTGCCGTATGGCAATTTCTTCCAACTAACCAGTGTTTCCAGCCCAGAGAAGCAATATTTGCGTGAGAAATGAATTTAAATATATTTCTCCTCTACTGGGTATCGAACCCAGGACGCCCGCACAGAAACCGAACGGCTTACCAACAGTGCCACGGCGGTCGGCATACATACCTACATGTTTTGTGTAGAAAACAAAATATCTTAAAAAAATTCAATAATTTCGATTTATTGGTTTATAGTTTGGTACTTACTTATTCTTCAACTATACAAGTATACATACTATCGCTATCGACAGTTGGATCTCATGTGTTACATGCAACTAGTGTGTATGAAAAATTCTCATATTTTTATAGTGTAAAAAATAATTTGGCTTAATAACCTTGTTTTTACTTTACAATTTCAAACATAAGTACAAATTGGAAGAAATTGCCACTAGGCAATAAGCCCGCCAGTGTACTAATTATGATTTCAAGAAGATTTAATAAATAAATAATTTTTTTATATTTTTAATGTCTGTATATAGGTACTACTTATATGATAAAGAGCATTACAAAAATCAGCACGAAAAACTTCAGCCCTAGGCAGAAAAAAAATATTTTTGAATTCGCGACCTCGTGGGCTCACACCCAAGTGTCCGTCGCGACCAAATGGACTCGCAACCAAGTGGGCTCGCACCCAAGTGTCCGTCGCACCCAAGTGTCCCGCAGCCAAATGTCCGCCGCAGCCAAGTGTCTCGCAGCCAAGTGTCCCGCACCCAAGTGTCCCGCACCCAAATGCCCGCAGCCAAGTGTCCTAGACCGACTCACGACTACACCGCGCATTCACCATGTACCTACAGGAAATTTACTATATACATAATATTATTATTAAAATGTATGTTTACAAGTGTTTTGATAAATTTCTAGGGATATTTCTTTTTTATTTTAGTAAGCAGTGCAGTGCACTTATGCACACACTAAGAAACCGCCTGTGATTAATACATAGTTAGATTAAAATTAAATAGGCATACATGTATCCAAATTTAATCAATAACAATCAATAAGAGTAGCACATAAAATGGAAAAATATTTTTGTAAAAAGTACAAAAAAGGTACATAAGCCATAGTAAAATTTCATTTGTTATATTTATTTTATAATTACAAGGACAGCACACAGTACATGCAAACATAATTTTTTTTTTTTTTTAATAAGGCACAGCCACCAATAGAGACGGATTTGTGCTGTACAATTTAGATCATAAAAGAAGAGTAAAAACAGAATTCCATTAGATCTCAGAGAAATAGGGGTTTACATTAAATGATTGCAAAAGGGAAGCATATGTACAAGCAATTAAAGAATTTACAATAAAACATTAAATGCGTCAGTCACCTTCTAATGGTCGAGTGAAAGGCTTCCTACAATCAGCTATATCTTTATACCGGTGGTGGAGATGAATTTAGCGATTTCTAATATTACATGTCGTGAGCCAATCGCCAACAGATGCTCCATATTAAAGGGTCTTTCTATTTTCACCACTTCTCCGTACATACCTCTATCCGAGACCAACGGGCAGGCAAAGAACACATGGTTCAGTGTCTCGAGATCCTGACCGCACTCGCAGTATGGGCTGTTAACAACTCCTATTCTGAATAGATGAGGGGCTTTTGAGCAATGTCCGATCCGCATTCTACATATAGTTGAGACGACACATTTGTTCAACTGATAAGCTGTATACCAAGGCTTTCTTGGAATCGTAGGTTGAATATCTTTATAAAATCTGCCTTTGTTCGAAGTCGGAGAGTTCCATTCCTTCTCCCACTCGTTCCAAGTTCGAGACTTGAGCGATAGGATTACGTCGTCGAATGTAGGAAAGAAATTATTTAAATTTTCGCCCGACTCAATGGCGGATTTGGCCAACCTGTCCGCAATTTCGTTGCCCTCGATTCCTCGGTGTGAGGGAATCCATGCAATCTTTATATCCTTACCTACGGAACTCAATTATATTTTAATAATAATAATTATCTTTATTCAAATAAATATTATAATACATCGCTTAAAGTAATGAAGTTTTTTTTTTCAAATAAATTGAATGAACAATAAATGAATATTCTGGTATAATTAGGTACATACATACATATTACGTAAATAAACATTTAGAAAAAAAAATGTTCAAACTAATATCATTTTTCAATATGTAGTACTTATTAGTTATAATGAATACAATGTTGATTATTTATTTTGGAATTTTATAAAACTAATTAAAGGTTTAAAGGTAAGACCATAAAATACTGTAGGTATTATTTTTATATTGTCTCATTGGACGTCCACCTAGGTGAACCTGTTTTAGGACGTCCGATATGTAGTTACAATTTGTAGGTATCAATAACTTAACCAAATTAAGATGCTTTAAAACTTAGTAAATGAAAATTATAAATGAATAGCGAGCAAACTAGAATATGCTTAATTTATTTTCACCTATGCCGATAGATATAAGCCAACTGTTTATAGTTTGTTTCAGAGTGTCTATTTTCATATTTTTCCAAGCGTCAGGTAGTATATTGTACATTTTGGGGCCAAATATATTGTCAAACGATTTTTAACAATTTTTTCAATTAGTTTCGCAGTTGTGTTGAGAAGAGATATTGGTCTGAAATTTTCTACATGTGTTTTAGAACCATTTTTATGGATCGGGATTACAATGGATTATTTTAAATGGTTCAGGAATATTCCTTGTGAAAAACTTAAATTAAATTATGCGATAACGGAATGGATGCCTGATGTTTTAGAGTTTGTAGAATTTTTGAACTAATATCATCTGGACCCATTGCATACGTGTTTTTCAATTCATCAATACACTTAAAAACTTCGGTTATGATAAAAATAACAATCAAAAATACAGAAATGACAATAATAAAATTCCTTTCAAAGTACCAAACCAACGTGAGTCCATAAAAAAACAAATAAAAATTGTATAAAACAGTCACAGGTATTAGGAAAGAAAATTTTTGTATCTGAAAATCTTAACAGAATAAAAGTTATATATTTTTATTGATTATTATAATATCCTTGATCTTTACATATTCTTAAGAAAAATACATGATATGATATTTGAAATACGTAAATTGATAAAAAAATAATTTAGGTATTTTAAATTATTGTGCATTATAGGCAGCCCTACAACAAGAATCACCGCATTGTCCAGGGTTGTGTCTCCATCTGAATTGTTTTGTGTCACGTCCCTCCTTCCTCCGTCGCGAGGTCATCTTTTATGACTTTAATTTGAATACCTTTTCACTACAATGAGGTACATACGTTGGACGCCGACACGAGTATCTACCACCTCTTCATCTCCCATCTCTACTTCCCCATCTCCCATCTCTACTTACATTTCACCCACCTACCTACCTCATATAACTATTCTTCCTCGGTGACGAGAACAAAGCGGTTCGGGCTAATTTTCTCTTTGCTGAGTTTACCTCCTTCACTATACTTCGGCTTTGCTCCATACTCTATACAGATTGTACTCACAGAACCCGTAATATAAAAGAAATGACATATTTTTCTACATGATGAGTATGGATTTTATAATGCATGGGACATACAGATATACAGTCCCACCATTTCTCTATTTGAGATAGATATACATGCTACGTATACAAAGCACACTGTCACTTCCTGATATTCCCTATACTCATCCCTGTTTAGTCTGTCGGGTAACCAATTAAGACTGTGACCAATATATTTCGTTACCAGTTTGGTAGATGAGTTCATACAATTTATATTATCAGATAAGTTACTAATTTCACTACTTAGGTTTACTAGAATGATGATGATTGTAATAATTCAAAGAATTTAGTTAATTAAAAATAAATATAAGACAGTTAAATTAGCAATTAATCGAGAGGACTGTGGCATCCTTTACAAATATAAATTTAAACAAGAGTAAAAGCAAGCAGTTTAGGATCAAATTGAGAGAGAATAGAAACATTGTCAGCGGTCTGCCTGGTCTTCTGGCCTGCACTTGGATGTCCATCGCTCTGAGTATCATATTGTCATCAAGTCACCTTATGACCTGCACTTGGATGTCCATCGCTCTGAGTATCATATTGTCATCAAGTCACCTTCTGGCCTGCACTTGGATGTCCATCGCTCTGAGTATCATATTGTCATCAAGTCACCTTATGACCTGCACTTGGATGTCCATCGCTCTGAGTATCATATTGTCATCAAGTCACCTTATGACCTGCACTTGGATGTCCATCGCTCTGAGTATCATATTGTCATCAAGTCACCTTATAACCTGCACTTGGATGTCCATCGCTCTGAGTATCATATTGTCATCAAGTCACCTTATGACCTGCACTTGGATGTCCATCGCTCTGAGTATCATATTGTCATCAAGTCACCTTATGACCTGCACTTGGATGTCCATCGCTCTGAGTATCATATTGTCATCAAGTCACCTTATGACCTGCACTTGGATGTCCATCGCTCTGAGTATCATATTGTCATCAAGTCACCTTATGACCTGCACTTGGATGTCCATCGCTCTGAGTATCATATTGTCATCAAGTCACCTTATGACCTGCACTTGGATGTCCATCGCTCTGAGTATCATATTGTCATCAAGTCACCTTATGACCATTATTCAGGAATATTTTATTATAATAAATTATCCCTGAAAAATTTATTAAAAAAATGTTTTACAATTCTATATGTGTTTGAAATGGATTTTTTTGTTTCATTGAAATATTTATTTTTTCGAATAATAATTCTATAATGAAATTACGACAACTATGTACTGAAGACTTAAGATTATATTTTGGATCGAGTGTGTAGATGTGAATGATCAATGGCAGACGTAGAACACCAAAGAAATGATCAAAATGTCAAATTTGTCAAAATTCACACACAGACACACAAAAAGTTCTACTTTAAATTCTGAATTCATCCATATATATAGAACATAATATAGGTATTCGAATATTTTTATTATTGCATATGCGCAAACAGCATTGTCACCTCAGATATAAGAATTGTAGCTTTCATTATTTACACAAAACCAATTCTCTCAATAGATGGCGTTCCAACAAAATAAACAAAAATAATAAGATTGTTGTTCATAATTTCACCCATAGATGGCTGTAGTAAAAATTCCTTATTTTCAAGCGAAAAGAATTTCAGTATTACAATATATAGAACTTTCAAAATTGAAGGGATCTCATTAAAAAAAAGGCATAATTGGTGAACGTTGCGCAAGCGCATAAAGTGATCACGTAAACCAGCCGATGACAGGTCGTAAGCCCTGTAGGTGCCTTGATTTCTCGGTTCTCCTACAATAAATATTCCAACTTCGTCTCTATTGAGATAATTAAAATCTGTTAATAATATAGGTATGCAACGAAGCCTCTTAGTTGGTGTATTTGGTAATGCAAAAAGTCCACTACACCGTACAAAATGTTCCTTCATACACGCGTCATGGCTTAATACTGTCGATACATCAAGAGAATTAAAATTCTCTTGAACGAATCAATAGTTGGATAAGTATTTAAACTCACAACTTTAGATTCTAAAGTAGGTAATCACAAAAGTAATGGAATGGAATTTGACTCATTAGGTAGAGGACTGTTTGAATGAATGACGCTGAATAGTCTGGTCTGGGTAGTGAGATATGCAAAGAGAATGAATGGGGATGGAGGGAACAAGAGGAGGTAAGGGAGGGAAAGGCGCAGCGGTCAAAAGGCGTTTCCGGAGGGCGCATTTACTGACCGCCATTACCTCCCTTCAATATTTCATATCACAATGTAGTTTATTGTTTGATGGCGGTCGTATATTGTTTAGTACGATGATGGTGATGGCCGAAAGCTTTCATACTCAACGGAGAACATTCTCGACAGCTAAAATGCGATTGTTGAGAAACTCGACTGTCCACAATTTTGAAGAAATAGTCTCGAGTCAAGTAAAATAACACTTCAACTGAAAAAGATAAGTAACATTCATCTATGCAATGTATAATATTTTAACTATATACGATTTTTTTAATTATTCATAATTCTTTATTATATATTGTTTTAGTTATATACGGTTATTTTTGTTATATATGGTTATCTATATTAATATTTAAGTTTTTCTCTATTTTGTAAATAGTTGCAACTCCCTTCAAAACACGAGTTCATCTTTTTAAAGGAAGTTTTTTTTATTATAAAGTGATTTATATTATTAAATATTATATAGTTAAGAATTTTAATTTGACAATGTAATTTTGTGAGAAAAATATTTTTTTGTAATAAATTAATAAATAAATAAAATAAAAAATATCAATGCACATATTAACTTTTACACGATGGAATACACGTAGGATTTTTATCTTAGCACACGTACTTTAATTCTGCTTGAAGTACCTATACTAAAACTCTCCCCAAACTATAGGTAATTCAATTTTTTTAATTTCAATCAGGTAAAGATAATGAATTTTAAAAATGTATTGTTTAAAAAAAATGTTTTTTTTTATAAAAAAAATTAAATTATAATCAATCCTTATTTTACAATTATGTTATTTTCTACTAACTTATTTTTTATAGTATATATTTAAATTTACTTAAAACAATTGATAATATGAGTACGTACACGCGAAGTAACATATGAGGGAACTGTTAATAGTATCTACTAATCAGTAGGTACCTGAATTTTATACAAAGTAGTTGCAATAACCTGACATCATTATAAGGTTCGACATGTAACGCTTCCACATTCACGCATAGAAAAATATCTGTTTGATTAAAATCTTTACAATTTTTATGAAGAGGGCAAAAATATTATTTACCCCCGCGCTATAGTGCTCACAATGCTTCCTGAACCTAATGCTCCGTCCGAGCGTGACAAAACATCGGAAGCAAACACAACAACGAGTAAAAATATTTCATTCCATGCTAGCCGCGATAAATTGACGCCGTGCCGACTGGTGGGTTCTTTTTTCTCGTTGGCAAAAATTGCTCGTCATTTTCCCACCATTGTCCGACCTGTCGAGCTGGAGCTTTTCAGACCACGAGACAATCGAAAGGAGACAATACGAGGCGCCATTTAAAAACAAAAAAGAAGAAAAGGTTTATTTTTTGTATGGAAAAGTAACAGTTGAAAAGACTGTTTTATTTTCCTTGCTTGTATATCGCCGGGGTGAGGGTGTGTGGGGGAGGTGGAAGGCAGGGGGCGAGGTCACAATCATTTCGGACACAATGAACCTGTAGCATTGTTGAGTCGTGGGCCGGGATTTTGGTTAACGTTCAGCAAAATAATATATTGAAGAATAAAGTATTTCGGGTGGTAAGGGAGGGATGGATCACCCCCCCCCCCACACCTCTAACCGCCTCTTCTCCGCGACCCTCCACGTTTCTTTAAATGAGCAAAATATTAAAAATAAAAAATAGCCTTTAAATACATTAGATAGGTAAGTATATATCAACCTTCGCTATGATGTATACTGTATACATACAATACACAAAAGCAAAAAAATAATCCGGGGAAGATTATATTTGAATAATGTTATATTTTATTTTGGTTTATGTATTTAATGTGTTTGATCTTGTTTTTCATAAATAAGTATCGGTCTACCATATATATTTTATAGCAAATAAATTTTTGACAGAATATGTATTTAGCCAAAACCTTTTTTTTACTTTTCCAATTGTCGATTCGTTAATGAGAATTCAATTCTCTTAATGAATCGACATTATTAAGCCAAGATGCGTGTACGAAGGAAAATTTTGTATGGTGTAGTGGACTTTTTGCATGCTAATAACACCAACTAGAGGCCTCGCAGCATATATGTTCCCATACATGGATTTACTCAGAATTCGGAGTAGAACATTTTATGTGAGTTTTGTGTGTATGTGTGTGTGTGTGTGTGTGTGTGTGTGTGTGTGTGTGCGTGTGTGTGTGAGGGTGTGTGTGTGTCCCTTATAACTTTTGATTTGCTCAATTTACAGAGCCCAAATTTTCAGAATATATAAACAGTTATAGGCCTACAAAACTTTTATACTCAGAATAGTGAATTTTTGTTTCAGTCAGGGGTTATCAACTTTTGAAATTTTGGTTTATTTTTCCATATATCTCATAAACCATAAAAGATAGAACGCTGAAAATTGGTACAAACATAGAAAAATACAAAATCTCAAATTAGTTTTTTCAAAAAAATTTCAGGGTTTCTCGAACATTTTTTATTAAGAAAAATATTTTTTTTATGATAAATTTATGAGTTTAACTGCCTATATTTCCAATTTTTTTTAAAATATCAAAAAAAGTCGAAAACCACAACTAGATAATTTAATTTTCTATTAAAATATTTACATTGTATTAGCACATCTCAATTTTTTTTTAACAATTTTTATAAAAATTGAATTTAGTGACGACATTGTTTCATACAAATTGTATGGCAGTCGCCTACACACAATATCTAAGAAGACTTAATTGTTTGATACTAATCTCCAAACATACATACATACCATCATGCTGTTTTCATATTCTGGGTAGGATCAAAGGACTGACCTCCATACTATCCTATCTTGACATACAGACCTAGTTACATTTGTTGTATAGAAAACCAAATATCTTAAAATATTAAATAATTTGTATTTATGGGTTTAGAGTTTGGTACTTATTCTTCAACTATACATACTATCGCTATCGACAGTTGGATCTCATGTGTTACATGCAACTAGTATAATTTTAATCGTATTTTCAGTCTCGATCTGTGAGACGATAAATGTCATACGTCTATAAAATGTGGCAACTTGTTATTGGGTGGATGCTAAATAATATATTTTAACATAGTAGGTACTTGTAAGTAAAGAAATATATTTTACCTGTGTACAATAATGCATATAGCATGAGGACATGGGAATATTTCGTTTCAAAAAAACTAAATGATATGAATGATGAGCTCTGGCATATATACCTATGTACACTACTTTTCCAAAATATTTTACCCACTTGAAAACGTACATGATGAGGTCCGATGACGACTGCTGTGTGCCCTAGGAGCATGCTCTTTGAGTAGCTCGGATGACGTAGGTTGGAACCTGCATCGTATTATGTAGGTATATATTAAAATTACCAACTACTGAACTCGTCAACCTCAGAGGCTCAGATAAACCCTGAGGGTTTCGATGGTTGACTATATGTTATATCAAAAATAAAATTTAAAAAAAGTTATCCTACAAGAATAATGACATTATCCTCTGGAAACGTAGAGGTCAAGCTAGTAGTAATATTTGACATATTATTTAGGTAGGTACCTGTTAGCAGCTGTTAGTTGCCAGAGGCAAAAGATAAAAAAATAGGTTATTTTCAAACCTGCAGGGCTACTCATGAATTTGATTACAGTAAAATTAAGATCAGCTTCAGGTTTTAGCAATCTTTGAGGTAAAATTAATTGAATGATAATATTAATTTATAGAACAATTAATGCCAATTTAATACAAAACGTTGATATTAACAAATTTTCATGATTAAATGTAGAGAAAGATTAAGACTGGACTATAATCGAGTAGGTACTGATTTATACACTTTTGAGATTAAGGCAAGCTAAGAATGTATCAAGAACGTGTCATGAGTAGCCCCCCTGTACTTTATACAAAACAGATCCAGATAAAGTCTATGATTTTCCTCAAAATAATGCACAAAACGATTTACCTTTTCTGTATAAGTCGAGACCTCTCCATTCTGATCGTTCATAATTGACTGTAAAAGTTTGATATGATGAAGTTGTTAATTTTCCCCAGCGACCGTTTTAATCTATTCCCCGTAACACGTTTCCTTTCCGTGTAAATGATTCTTTCCTTCTCCCTCCTTACTTCTCCATTCACCCCTTCACTCTTCACACAACCACCCTATTTCCTATTTCTCACCTCTTTCATTCATCAGGAAGCTGGAACCGCGGTGGAAGAAATTTCAAACGATGACAAAATATTAACATCTAAGAGATAAGAATTCAATTGTTAAAGATAAATTATATATTAATTAAGGCCCTTGTATACGCATACGGATGTACACAAATATGCACACTAAATTATCTTCAATGTATGAAACACGAAAAAATATTGTATATCACCAAATCTGTGTTAAACAATATTTTTTCGTGAAGAAAAGGTAACATTTAGAGGTATTTTTTTTTCAATAGCAAGAAAAGTGATTAAAATAGTAAAAAAACTCACACTCGTATTTTCATAATCTCTTTCGATTGAAGTAAAATTTTACTTCATAGGCCTTGTAGTGTTTTAGTTACTTACAGTAAAAAAAATAAAAAAAGAGTTCTATTAAAATTAAATTTACAAGAAAAATATTGAACAAATTCAAAATTCAAAAAAATCAAGCAATAGAATAAAGATGTAAAAATTAAATTGAGGGTACCTACTGTTTTTGAGTGTATGGTATATTATAAAAAAAATTTGGTATCTGGGATTTAATGTATCTACTTAATAAAAAGAAATTTAGGGATTTTCAAAATTTCAAGAATAAAAATGTTCACTTACATACTATGAAGTGGAGACTTTAGTGATGGCCACAACCCACTCGTTTATTGATAATAATTGGAGTTATGCTCAATTATAAACCGTATATTACATGTGTATAATTTTTCACAATATGAACTAGTTGCATGTAACACATGAGATCCAACTGTCGATGGCGATAGTATGCATAATGTACACTTACATACTATGAAGTGGGGAGACTTTAGTGATGGCCACAACCCACTCGTTTATTGATAATAATTGGAGTTATGCTCAATTATAAACCGTATATTACATGTGTATAATTTTTCACAATATGAACTAGTTGCATGTAACACATGAGATCCAACTGTCGATGGCGATAATATGCATAATGTACACTTACATACTATGAAGTGGGAAGACTTAAGTGATGGCCACAACCCACTCGTTTATTGATAATAATTGGAGTTATGCTCAATTATAAACCGTATATTACATGTGTATAATTTTTCACAATATGAACTAGTTGCATGTAACACATGAGATCCAACTGTCGATGGCGATAGTATGCATAATGTACACGTACATACTATGAAGTGGAGACTTTAGTGATGGCCACAACCCACTCGTTTATTGACAATAATTGGAGTTATGCTCAATTATAAACAGTCTATTACATGTGAATAATTTTTCATAATATCAACTAGTTGCATGTTATACATGAGATCCAACAGTCGATGGCGATAGTATGCAAAATTGAAGAATACGTACCAAACTATAAACACTTAAACACAAATTAATAAATATTTTAAGACATTTTGTTTTCTATATACTAGTTGCATGTAACACATGAGATCCAACTGCCGATTGCGGTAGTATGTATAATTGAAGAATACGTACCAAACTATGAACACATAAACACAAAGTAATAAATATTTTAGGATTAAGATTTTGTTTTCTATATAAAACATGTAGGGATTTATATCAGGATAGGATAGTATGGAGGTCAGTCTGTTTTTTCTCCCCAGAATATGAAAATAGCGTGATGGTATGTATGTATGTTTGGAGATTAAGTATCAAACTATTAAGTCTTCTTAGATATAATGTATAGACCACTGCCATACAAATTGTATGAAGCGATGTCGTCACTAAATACAATTTTTATAAAAATTGTTAAAAAAATGAGATATTATAATATATGAACCACAATGCTGATATTTTTATAGCAAATTAAATTATCTAGTTGAGGTTTTTCGGCTTTTTTCGATATTTTTAAAAACTTTGAAAATATTTAACTAACCACATAAATTTTCATGAAAAAATCTTTTATAAAAAAAAATATTTTTACAAACTATGGAATTTTTTTGAAAAAAATAAATTTGAGATTTTGTATTTGTCTATATTTATATTAATTTTCAGCGTTCTAGCTTTTATGGTTTTTGAGATATATGGAAAAATAAAGTAAAAATTCAAAAGTTGATAACCCCTGACTGAAACAAAAATTCTAAATTCTGAGTATAAAAATTTTGTAGGCCTATAATTTTGAGCTCTGTAAATTGAGCAGATCAATAGTTATAAGGGATGGACGGACACATAGACAACACAGAGACACAGACACTCTAAATGTTCTACTTCAAATTCCGAGTAAATCCGTATATTGAACATATATGCTGCGAAGCCTCTAAGTTGGTGTTTTTTGACTTCAAAGTTCAAAAAACCGTGAAAAATATATACCCTGCATACAAATCTCGCGTATCCTGGCTTGATACTTTGTCAAAACACAGACAGTTGGATTATTTTGAAAATAATTTGGACTGTATACAGATACTAATTTTGTTCTTAAATTTTTACCATTTTTATTTTATGCATCATTCAAACAAGCATTAAATATTCACAAATGAAATCACAGAAATGAAATGATACTTGTCTATGAAAAAAATATCAGTATTGATGATGCGATGTATGTGTCAAGATAGAAGAATGCGGTGTTCGGTTCTCACTGCCTACCCTTTGAGGAAGATATAAGTGGTGAGTAAAATATACACTTGTCTATAGTGACACATACAATATCAATATTTATTTATTTATTTATTATATATACGCCCTTAATAGGGCATTTACAAAAAAATACAGGATAAATAGAACAATGTAGGCACAACAAAACAACAATAAGTGTAAATACATCGATTATATAGGTACATAATAAAAAAAACGTAAGTAGTTAAAAGAAGAACAATATAAAACAACATAATACAACATAATAAAAATAATATGAAGTTGATCACTCAATTTTCGCTTACAAAAGCTATTTTACTTCTGTTATATACATTTTTCATACAAATATGAAATTTATTTCACATTGATATGAAAACCATAGATTTTTTTCTTTACATTTTGACAATCCTTGAATGCATTTTTGATGAGTGTATTTTTGTTATATCAAAATTTCAAACAGTATACAAAAATAATCGATTTTCCAGACCGTGAGAGCATTTTGAAAATTTGGACAGATGAAATCATAGAGAAGAAATTAACGGATATCTATGGAAAACTTATCAGCTCTAGATCTATGCACTTAACACATATGATGTAAATATGAAGTTGATCGGACTTTTAGTTTGGGCTATAGAGAGGACACAAAAAGGATAATTCCGTACGCCGAACGCTGTACGTCGTAGCCGCACATCACGACGAAGCTTACAGTGTACACTCTCTATATGATACCCGTTGAGAAATTGATGTAAAAAAATACGCTTAAAAATTGTGAAATCATGACTCTCCACTATTCCATAGTGTGGAGAGAATTCACTTTAGATCCAAAAAGAACTTTTGTCTACAGCAAAACGTTTTAAAAGTTATTAACATGCAATTTCGTTGTATCATACGTATTTTGATTTAGTTGGGCATAAAATTTACATAGTTTTGGTTTGATGGGTATATATTGTGCTATTTTTACCTTTCGACCTATTTATTTTAGTGGATAATTTGATTATTCTTCGATATATTTTTATTCATATATTTTTTTCAAATATTTATCATGTTATTTAGTCTGGTTCGTAAAGATTTCAGCGTCGTTTGCCTTCAAATTTATAAAAATAGTCCTTCTTGGTGTAAGATAGTGTCGTGTCGTAGTATGGGTTGTCGTAGTATAGACTATATTATAGTGAGTAGGTCCTGCATCCTCATACCTCACCTTGTCTCACCGGAATGCGCCGATTAAGTTCTCATTGTGAGTGTCCATTGTTCTGTGTGCGCCCGTTGTACTCACTTCTACTCTGCTCACCTTGGCTTTCTTCTATATTGATGGTAATGCAAGCAAGTAAGTATGAAGAAACTTTCAAATTTCAAACGGATCAGCAAAAAACGATACATGTGACAAGTATATATTATGATGTTTTAAATGCTCTGGGATATATCAATACCTATCTACATACATGCCTTAACAGCCAAACAAAAGGGCCGCCGTATGGGGCTGACCAAATATTTGTATGAATTTGACAGCTGTCATTCAATACTACATAATATATGTTGCAAAAAGATTCTTACATGTTTTATAAAATTTTAAAATACATTTCTATTAAAAAAGTAAAGAAATGAAAAAATAATATTTAGAAAAAATGTGAATTTATTCTATATTAATGAAATAACCCTTTACCCACAGCAGTGGATTACTTATGTATGAAATATCAATCATATATTTGTACTTACTTTTGGTTCTATTATTTAGTAACTTCAAATAATAATCATTCTTTGTCCCTTATGGAGTATGCAGAGTTAAAATTCATAATTATTAGTAATGTAAACATTACTAATAAAATGTAAATATATACACAATATAATCACACTATGAATTACTACATACTCCCTATTTTAACCTTGAACAAAATATATTCATTTAACAATTTGTTCATACTGTTTATTAATAAGTTTTACTAACCTTAGTGAAACATGGGAAATAAAACAGGAATTATGTAGGAATAAAAATGTCATTTATTTAGGTAAATTCGTCGGTTCGATTAGTTTCACCAGAAAAAAACTGACAAGAAAACTGGTTAACTAAATACATTTTTCATGTAACATGTTGCAAAATAAAACAGATATCATCAGATCATACAATCATGTTAAATTAGTCTAATGAAACATCAACTTATTATATCCTTATCGTTTTTATAATAACATTCAATACAAACCCTATAAAAAATAATCTTAAATCAAATTATTATATCCTTATCGTTGGCATTATAACATTTAAACATTGAATAAAAACCAAATAAAAAATTAATGAAGTGGTTCCTTTTCATTACAATTATCACAATAAATTATTTAAGACAAATATTCATACTCTCCTATTGTAATAACTAATTCATATAAATTTCTTTCATATTTGTTAAACTACAACAGACATTTACATCATCACATATGTGTATGTTACATTGGATAAAATTAATCTACTTAAACATCAAATTATTATATCCTTATTGTTAAGTTGTCATAATAACATTGAATAAAAAATAAACTTAAATCAAATTATTATATCCTTATCGTTGTCATAATAACATTTAAACATTGAATAAAAACTTTAAAAAAGTGGTTCCTTTTCATTACAATTATCACAATGAATTATTCAAGATAAATATTCACGCTTTACTTTTGTACATAACTTTTTCATATAAATTTCTTTCATGTTTTTCATAATACAACAGACATTTACATTCACATCATATGTTCACGTTACATTAGAAAAATACATTTACATTCACATCATAATGTTCATGTTACATTAGATACAGTCAAACTACTTAAACATCAACTTATTGTATCCTTAATGTTAAGTTGTCATAATAACATTGAATAAAAACCCAATAAAAATTAAACAAATAGTTCGTTCTCATTAAAATTATTCATCCTAATTGACATTTACATCATCACACCATACGTTCATGTTACATTATATAAAATTAATCTACTCAAACATCATATTATTACATCCTTAATATCATTTAAACATTGAATAAAAACACATTATAAGTATACTTCTCTTTAAGTGATACTTCTCTTTCACACATTTAATTAAATAAATACAATATATTTAATTTATCCTATTATACATATTTGAAAAATGTTTTTTTAGTCAACAATTTTCGCCTTCTAGATGGTGCCACATTGATGAAATTGTTTTTCTTCTTTACATAATTATTTAAATTTTAATTTTAAACGTGTATCTACAACAATAGAAAATAGTAATGTTGTTGAAGGTTTTGATAATATATATTACCGAATTTTCTCTTATAAATACACTCCAGTCACCAAAAACTTTTTTCACTACATTAATAAATGCCTCAGTCAATGAAAGTCTTTTTTAAATTATAGTCATTATGAGTCACAATACTGTTGGCAATTGCCATTTTCATCTGCACTGATTCTTTGCGATTAGCCCTTCTGTTAGGACTTTCCCTGGTTGATGTAGATGGTGCCAAAAGATATTTTGAGCAATTCGGCAGAATAGATGGTACTGCACCTTTCAATAAACGGCATCTAGAAAGAGGCACATTAATCCTTTCTAGTGAACCACTCAATATTGAAACTTTCTTTTGGATATCTGTCTCCTTGAAATGAAGTTCATCATCATCATCATCATTGATCCTACAGCTCGTTGTGGGGCTTGGCCTCCTTCAGGATTCGTCGCCATTCCTCCCTGCACTCTGCAGCTCTCTTCCAGTTGGTAAGGCCCAGCGCTCATATATCAGCCTCCACATCGTCCAGCCATCTCATTTTTGGTCTGCCTCTGCCTCTTCTTCCGTCTGGTGTGGAGTTTAAAACCTTGTTGGTAGTACGATCATCACTCGTCCTGTAGACATGGCCCAACCATTGCAGTCAACCCAACCATTGAATTGAAATGAAGTTCACAAACCTGTAAATTCAAATTATATTAATATGTTGGATAATCAATAGTTCATTTGATGAATGTATGCTAAGATAGAAAAATGTAGCGTTCGGTTCTCTCTGCCTACCCCGTGAGGGACATGGCGTGATGGCATGTATGATAATCAATTATTTATAAAACTATTTTTGTATGGGATATCTATCATCTAGAGTGATGCATCATTTGTAATGCATGCAAGTTATAATATATAAATATATATTTATTTTTTTCCTTGTAATTACATATCTTCATTACCTGAACCAGATATGCAGGCATATTTCAAGAATAACATTTAATAAACATACCTAATAAAGAAAAATAATATCAAATATCTTGTTGTAAATGTTTTACTGAACGAATATCGTAAATTAATAGTTTATGTTATAGGTTAGATTTATTGATATTTATGTCATAACTTTCGAATCGCCAGAAAATAATATGTGCATTACTACGAACATAAACAAAAACACTACGTCTTAATTGACTTTATTGTTGAATAAAACAATCGGGAATGTTTTGATATTTTGAAAAGCATGATACAATTTTAGAGGTTAGATAAATTAAGCAAGAATGACAGAGAATATTTTAAATGAAATATTAAATAAAAAATTATTGAATACAATAGTTACTTACCCTAGAATGAATAGTTGGAGTAATTTCTTTTCTGCATACAACTTTTAGCCATTTTTTTTAGATTCGTCTTTAGGGGATGAGAACACGTGTTCTTTGGGTCGCACATCGTAATTTCTTCGACAATTCCGCACAACGCACTTTCAAATCATTTTTATTAAACAATAACACAAAATTAAAGACAAATACAATAACAAAAAATGCAAAAGACTTCCAAGAAAGCTAATTTTAAAGAGCTAGAGCAAAATTAACACACAGAATACATATACCTTAGCGGGTATAAACAAACGGTCAAACGGTATAAACGTCAGCCCCATAATAAACTATTTTGCAGAGGGCAGCACTATACATGTAAAGGCATGTATGTAGATAGGTATTGGATATATCCACCAAATGACAGGCTAAAGAGGTTAATGAATTGATAATTAATAAAATTAGACGCAAAGGTTACCACAAATACCCAAAACAATCAAACATTTGAAGAAAAATTTAAAATATGGATGAGTCTGTATGAAAGAAACAAAGATACTGGATTACTTATAAAGTCAAAGGATATCAATGTACCTATACAGTGTTTAATTACCTATAGACTGCAGTAGTGGAATTGCTCATAGAAGCCTAAAATCTTGGCTTGCCTATGAATATTATGTTAAGAAATTCAAGACCTAATTAATATTTTTTGTCTGTTTTATTGAAACCATAATACAAGATTAAAAACTGAACCGTATGTAAATGTAAATACCACAAATGTAAATATTATTTTGGCATGTTATTTTAAAATATTTTCATGGCCACTCAAATGAACAATGATGCTAAAAAACATTAAATTTTCGAAATTTCCAAATTTTCTTTCATGGTTTGCCTAGTCCTAAGTTTCTAGGCACGCCCCTACTATAGGGCGTGCTATACGCCCTATACGCCCTACAGGGGTGGGCAAATTTTTTGTATAATGGGCAAAATTTTTGGATAAATCCAGATACGAGTATTCAAAGTGAACGGCGGGCCGCAGTTCTTTAAAAATCTCAACTGTGAAATTTTACAAATATATATTTTTATTTTTTATGTACCTATCTATTATTCGTTCTGTTAGAGTAAATAGGTTATTTTTTATTTTCTATTAGTTATTTCCTTTAAAAAAATCCATGCAACTAGAAATCTTTATTTTTTCGATAAATTAAACAAAAAAAAATCCGCAGAAAATATCAGTTTTTTTTTGTTTATTTCGATAAATCAATCAAAGTTCGGGCAGTGAGAAAATGTTACATTTCTTTTGCTATGTTCAACCGACAAATCTAAAAAAAAAGATCGCGCAGCCAGAAAATGTCAGTTTTGCTATGTTACCAACCCATGTAAGTAAAGGAATTTCGCGTAGCGAGAAAGTTTCAGTCGTTTCTCTTATTTTCGATTGTCTGGTCAGTTGAAATGCGTGTGAATGAAATGGTCAAGTTTGAAGTTTAACTAGATTTTTTTCACATATTGCTCGCGGGCCGCAGATTTCCCAGGGCGGTTATTAGTCTCAATCATCAAAGTTGGTTTTTACGTGAGTTTTTTGACAATCTTTAGTTAATTTTTGTGTTATTAACAAAGCGTCGTATAATGTCTGTACTCGTATGTTAAATAAAATCACGCAGTGGGCTTGGTGACAAAGATGTTTAAATAATGATTTATAAATTTTCAAATTGTTTCATAATTGCTTAAAATATATTTTACAATACCATCGCCATACGATGATTGCTAGGAACAATTATATTTATGTATAAATTTTAGTTTAATAAACATTCGGTGAATCCGGTTGATGAAGGAATCTATGTAGTAGGTAGTTTAGTGAGTCAGTGGAGCGAATCGCTTGCGGGCTGTAGTAGTATTTCCTTAACAATTTTATTGATATGAAGGTATTGTATGTGTAAGTCGGGTTTTCCGCGCGCTTTGTATTCAAGTAATGGAAACATTGCTACCAACATTGTTTGGCGCCCATCAAACAATACGATCAAAAGCGCGCCAAGGCGGTGCGGTGCGCTGGTAGCTGCTACCACGGTTGCCGCGCGCGGGAAAATGACAATTTTGTTGTTTTTTTTGTTATGTACGTTTTTCATTCAATGCAGATAAATCTTTTGCCATTGTTGTATGAAACATGAATAGAGAATGTATAAAAGGGGAAGATTGTGCGACGCAATTGTATTCCTATTGGACGTAATGGAACTCTTTCAGCGTTCACTGCGAGGCGATTGTGAAATATGTTGATACGTACCTATTCCCTTTTGTAATGGATTTTGGTTAAAAGGGAATGGAAGGAAAGAAGTGAGAGAGGCATTCAAATATATTATGTATGTTTGCTCATTATCAAATGGTAAAAGGCTCTCGATGATTTTTTAATATCCCGATACAATGAAATTTAAACAAACATAAACAATTTCGTTAAAAATTTTCAAATGTTTTCTTTTATACATATATACGCCTACACATTTATATTATCTTCCCAAAGAAATTCTATTCAATTCCATATTTCTTGCACTAAGACAACATTAATTATTATATGATTTAGTGTAAAAATTATAATAAATTTATTATATTTACTTATAAAAATTTCATAGCTTTCATTGTCTAATAATAGTTTGCTGAGTGTGATGATAAATACTTAGTAATATGGAATGCTTCGTTTAATAAAATATTCATGCTTAGTAGGTATACAAAATTTAAAAGAGATCTATGTCAACCTACATATTATATGAAAATAGCAATGATCTAGACATTTTTTTATGATTCTATGGAGACATTTAAAGGCAAATTAAAGAATCTTAATAATATTTCTCTCTTACACATACATACACATTTTTATTCACTTTTATCCTCACATACACACTAAACCACACATTTTTATACTGTTTTATTGTAAGTTTTGATATTTGTATTTCAGTTTTTGTTTCACTATATGTAATTGTATGCATGTATTGTGTACTATCCTTTTATGTACAATAAAATAAATTTTGTTTGTCATTGCTTTGTTATTGAATTGCTTTATTTTTATTTTTCTTGTTTGTGATTTATTTTATTTGAAATCTTTTTATACTTGATTAACTTTATTTCCATTGTAAAATGGTATATTTTTTATTGTTTTGTATAAGCGTATAATTTTGTTGTAGAGTTACTATGTAATTGCAATGTATGGGATGAGCTTGCACTGACAATCTGCTTATAAAGTTAAGTTTAATAATAATATACTCTCATGTAATTTATTGAAATAATTAAAAATAACAAAAATTAAAAATACAATCTGTATGTACCTACCTATAGCACGTCAAGGAATAACATGAATAGATTAAATAAAATTTGATATAGTAATTTTAAATTAAATATCGTCTTATTATTTGTGTAAAATTATTCGAAACTAAAGAATGATAAATAGTTTGTCTTTCGCAATTTTCATTCCACGCGACAAATGAAAATCTTATTCGCACGAGGATGTTTTATTGATAAAAGTCTTAGAAGGTATATCCATAATGGAATTTCATATAATTCTCCTTCATAGAAATATTAAAACATCTTCGTTCGTGGTTCTAATAAAAATATATATTTTAGATATTAAAATCGAATATAATTATAGTTGCATATAAGCAAACATAGATTTTTTTCCCTGTCGGGAGTCAACGTTATTTTGTAACAAATTTTTAAAATCTCAATAAAGATGTAGATGGAATAATTTAGAAGAACCAGGAATTGAGTTCCTAAATTTTTCCGTCTCCATTGAGATGTTTAAAAATTGTTATAAAATATCGTTTACTCCCGATTGGGAAAAAAACCCAATGTTTGCGTACATACAACTATAAAATATTGTAAATTAAAATTACAAATTACTTTGTTTACACCACTAATGACACAATTATTTACACCACTTCATTAGTGGTGTAAACAAAGTAATTTGTAATTTTAATTTATTAGTTAAAATGTGCCACAAAAGTAAAGCTACGACGTATAAAGATATAAAATATTGTACATGCAAATGAACAAGCCACAAATAGACTTATAATTCTGGTGCAGTTCAGGGGTGACATCTGATCTAAAGAGTATAAAAGTTTTGTAGGCTTAAATACTTTCTGAAATTTAAGGCTCTATGAATCGAGCCGATTAAAAGTTATAAGCGGTGGACGGACACACACACAGACACTTAAATGTTCTACTACGAATTCACGAGTAAATACGAGTAAATCCATGTGTGGAATATATATGCTGCGAAGCCTTTAAGTTGGTATTTATTGACTTCAAAGTTGAAAAAAAAAACGTTCAGAAACTCTATTGCTACATATTATGTACAATTCTCTCACACGGGACTAAGATTAAAACTGTCGATTCATTAAGAGAAATAAATTCTCTTGAACGAATCGACAGTTGGATAATAATTTTTCGTATTTTCTTTGTAAATGTCGACATTATTTCATACAAAAATGTTCCATTTTTTTTATATTTTGATGATTTTCGTTGCCTTATGGTTATGATCAAATCTTCATACTAATATTTTAGTGTGTAATGTTATATGAATGTAGTATGTAGGTATTTACATTTTGTGATTCATATTAATTGTACCAACATATTTAAATTATTACGAATATAAACCGTAATTTTAATCCACAAATTGAGTTAAAATTATCCTGAGCGCTTTCGATGGTTACACCATCATCCTCGGAGGCGACAATCAAAACTAAATTAATATAATATAACAAAATGGCCAGTACCTACGTTTGAGATGGGGGGCGGGGGGTTCTTAGGGCGGGGGTGTGGTAAAGAGAAAGCGGTACGTACATACATAAAGCAAACAATCGGTGCACATTATTTTAGCAGTGGATATAGTACTAACATATGTATTTAACTAGTCTCTTTCTATGGCTCTGAAATAAAAATCGCGTCAGAGATTGGATTTATGACAGGTATTATGGCGGACATTGGGATCTGGTTGATCTGTTTTGTGTGAGCCTATATGTTTGTTATGATAATGATTGTGATTGCAGAAAGTTGAGATTGTATACATATTTAGTGTGGAACGGGAAAAATCACCTGGTTTATAATTGCATATAATTGTCAATATAAATTGTAAACTGCTAGCCCTAGAACAGGATTTCCTAGTTGGGCAGCAGTAATCTACTTATGTATTGTTGTCATTATAAATATGGTGTGATAAAAAAATAAAAAAATAAAATTTACGTACCTATTATTTTTTGTTCGTGTATGTGTCGCAGGCGAGAACCAAGGTTTCATGTTTTAATTTTATTTATGAATGAATTACCTACATTTTCATTCATTTATCTCACAAAGGATATTTTTAAAACGATATCAGTGTATGGAATTTGTTCAAGAAGGACTGAAGGATCCAACGACCGATCTTGCTGAAATGTTGTAAACACACTTTTATAAAAAGGAATGGGATCTGGCCAACTCTAAACTCTTTCCAACGCTTATATTCAATTACATTTTAATCTATTTCCCATAGTCCAGTTCAACATTTTCGATTTTTTTATACACAACAAAACATTTCAAAAAATACGAAAACGATTTCTTGATAAGTTGCATTTACCTTCCTGAGCAATGCCGGGTATAAAAAACTAGGAAGATGAAAAAAGAACCTTTGACCTTTAAGATATTTTCACTTATTTTGCATAAGTCCATTTTTGAGTGAGATAGTATTCAATTTTATTTCTGTAAAGTTGAATTTATTTTTGTATTATCTTGTAATACCTTCATGGGCAACGAACATGTCAAATATTAATTGATCATGCACCCAATAACAAGTTTCAATGATATTTATCGTCTCACAGATCCAGACTGAAAACACAATTAAATACTGTGTCTCCAGCGGGAATCTAACCGGAACCTTTGGCTCGGAAGTCAGAGCCACTTGGCCGATTTTCGATAAAAAGTTTGAAATTTATATTATTGCTCGTTAATATATTGGTTATCTTATTGAAAACATATCTTTTAACCAGGAAATTAATATACGGAGAAGTGTGATTGCAAATTTAAAATCTATATTTGTATTTAGTTAATAAAAATATAAAATTTACATAAGAGCGAAAAATACATGTATAGTAATAAATAAGAGCGAGTCCAGAGGTACTTTTCAAGAGTTCTCTCATTTAGGGCCGGCAGTGGCGGCTCTTCCTAAAGGGCTCTCGGGCTCAGCCCTCCCAAACAAAAAAAAATCAAAATTTGTATGTCATTAAATCTTGAGAATACATAATTTTTCTAATTAATATTTGCCGTCTTACGCCTGTAGTATATTAAGCGAAAGTATTTAAACCTACCTGCTTTGTAAAGCAAGCAAGATTCTATGAAATATTTTATTCCTAGGGCACAGTCGGCTTGTGCCCGGAGAACCCATACAATTCACGCGACCGTCCGCTGCCGCCGAAGCTCGCCGTACACGCTGAATGTATGCCGATTTAGAGCAAAACGGGGCAGTGCCCGCGAAGGGTTATAGTATATTTTCATTCATTCATATTTTGTTGTACATTGCGATGGTCGAACGTTAGGTAAGCAGTTGCAATTCCTTGAGGCTATCATTAATTTATATTACATAGTTTAAAATATAAATCACCCGAAATATATAAGTATTATTATTTAATTAATTGATAGCATAATATTGCAAACAAAAATGATATAAAATGTGTAAAATCAGGAAGCAGTCTTGCGGCCGTTGCCAGAAGTTTTTGTTTTAAATTTTGTATGATCAAAATTCATTAGTTGTCACAAATTATTTTATAATTTATCGATGCATTTTATTACAAGCGTTATTTTAAACCCAACCAAATACAGCATAAATGATCAGGTTCACGTTTTAATTTTCGATAAACAAAAGAACTATGGAAAACACTGATAATTTTTATATACGAAAATAATATTGTGTCACATATCTGCTTTCTGATTCCTGTAGTAAGTTAATTTCTCATCTAGATATAATTATAATTTTGAGCCCTTCTAAGATTTAAGGTCACCAGCCGCCACTGAGGGCCGGTATCAGTGGTGATTTGTCGTATTCTGAGCGTCTATAGTACTTTAATATTGAAAGACTACCTACCAGATAGAAGAGCAACAGCACAGCTCATATTTCTTTACAATATACTAAATAGGATGGTCGATCCCAATGTTATAGAGACAATTAACATCCATGCCAATGATACAACAACGTAGGCCATTTCAACCATTGAGTAAAATGATGCGCTCCTATAATTCTTTATACACAATAATTGAGAACCTTGACGTATTCTCAAACAGCCTCAGCACCTTTTCAATAATTTTGATATAGTTTTTCTGAAACATGTTTTAAACAATACACATCACTGTGAATTTTATAGATACCTAATTTAATTTTAATTTTTAAAGGCTGATTTACTCTATTATGATTTACTTATTATACATATGTAGTAAAAACCTGTTATTGGAGCCAGGGTCGGATAAACGTGTTTTTGCGCCCGTAGCAATACATTATTTGAATCCGCCCCCCTCCAATTTGATTGGAATTTTAAATGTAGAACAATGTAAAATTACAGCGGGTGTAAAATGACGAATCATAATAAGCGGAATTTTTTACATACACACCTTCATGCCGAGCCTTTATCCGGGTACGCAAAGAGAACCGAGGGCCATACCTGCGGATTTTTGATTTATATGATTAACATTTTAGAATTTTAAGCGCCCTTTTTATAACGATCGCCCTGTCTTCTTGTTCCTGATTGTTCTATGATTTATCCGGCACTGATTGGAGCATTTGAACTACTATGCATATTCTAACTATGTATATGTTTTATGTTTATTCCTATGTTCTGTTGGTGTTTCTTTTAAAGAATAAATACCTTAAGAATAAATGTGAAATTTAAATGTGTACTTGGGAATACATTTGTAGTTAGCATAACCTTATATGAGTAAAATGAAAAGAAAGGGGTTGGTTTAGTGTGGGCATATTATCTAATGATATGCGTGGTGGGCTGGGATCGTGGACAATGTCAATTCACTCCGATACAATAGAAATTTTCTATTGTCACTCGATATAGCCCTAGCCTGGCCTGGCCGCAGCAATATCGTTGGTGTGACCTTGCCCAACCACCACACCACCATATGTATGGAAATCTTCCACCCCGCTCAAAGCAAATATAATATTTTTTTTGACATTTCCCGACGTTAGCATTGCCGCTGTACCCGACCATTTTGCTATTCGAAATTAACGCTATTCATGCCGATTTTGAAAGACACGATTGTGGCTACAATTTAGCTCTTATTCAGAGCATTTTCAAAAGAGCCTCCCTCTCCCACCCTACTTCCTTACATTCTCCCCCCCCATATTGCCCCTCGGGAGGGAGGGAGGTAGGGAAGGTGTCAGGGATGGACCATATATGCATCATAATACACGACATATAAAAAAAAACACAAAAATATTAGGAACCTTCATTATCATCATCATTAGCGCTACAGCCCTGTGTGGGCTCTGGCCTCCTTCAGAATCCTTCTCCAGCCATCCGTGTCTCCTCCGCCGCTCTCCTCTAGTTTGTTAGACTGATCGCCCTTATGTCGTCTTCTGTGTCATCCAGCCATCTTAGCTTGGGCCTGCCACCACTTCTTCTGCCCTCTGCGATTAGTATTAAGAACCTTTTTGGGGATACGATCATCATTCATCCGGCTGACATGTCCAAAGTACGAACCACTGCAGTCGACGGACTTTTATGACTTGTACAATGTTGGGTTCGTCATAAAATGCTTGTAGTTCGTGATAATATTGGATCCTCCAATGTCCATTATCATTTCTTCCTTCAGGAACCTTCATTATAATCATCATTAAATAACCCTGGTGAGACTGTATTTGGTGTGATTGATCTAGACGTAAGTTGTAAAATCTTCTCTCTCCCGTCCTGTTCAATTGTGAAAGTGTTGTTTTGTAAGTTTAGGTGTTTATGTAGATATTGATGTATATGAATTGTATACTAATGTATTATATAAACGCATTAGAGAACTTTTTTGGTTCTGTTTTCATGTTATGTTTTCTTACAAAATTGATTAAACTTTTGTAGCTGCACCTCATGATTCCCGAATACTCCCGACGATTAACGAAGTTCAACGAACCATAGCCCAACTGTCAAAATATACACTTGTAAAAAAACATTTAAATTACACCATTTTCTTTCCGCCATTCCATCCGGTACACTTCTTGCTTTCAAGTTTCTTTCAACACCATCCATCCACCTTAATTTGGGTGTTCCCACGTTTTGCCTCCCAACTGGTCTTGTGATGAGAATCTTCTTCATGACTTGGTTGTCCTTCATGCGTTTTTGTAATATACTGTACACTGTTGGGCTCATTGTACATACGTTCTAGCTCATGATTTTATTTTATCCTCCATGTTCTATTTCCACAGGAAGGCCCGAAGATTTTTCTCAACAACTTCCTTTCAAAGACCAGAAGCGCATTTTCGTCTCGTTTATTCAGGACCCAGTACTCATCCCCGTACATAACTACTGGTCTCAACAGCAACTTTATGCTTCTGTCAGCAAACGAGATTTAAGGTCCTTGTGGATTCCAAAGAAGCACTTATTTGCTACTGCGACTCCTTTAAATCCCAACACTGACATCATTATCATGAAATAATCATGAACATATAAATATTAAAAAAAAGACAGCGCTACGTTTAATATAACTTCATGTAAAATTAACACGCCTACCGCCGTGTCATAGTTGGTATGCCGTTTGGCTTCTGTGCTGGCATCCTGGGTTCGATTCCCAGCAGCAGAGGAGAAATTTATTTAAATTCATTTCTCTCACAAATATTGCTTCTCTGGGCTGGTTAGTTGGAAGAAATTGCCATTTGGCAATAAATTCGCCACCTGCGCAGGGTGCAAGGAAGTGTTTTTTTTATTTATGATTATTTTTAAATTGATGACAAAAATATATTATAATGCAGCGGAAAATTAAATGTTGACCTCATTTTTAATTCAAAATTACATGTAGGTGCAACACAAACCTTTAAATACCTCGACAAATATATTTAGCTTAAAATTTTCACCAAGTGATACAGTGATATATAAATTAGAGTACCTACTCAATTTTTGTAGGCACATCCCTGTCATTTGACAGTAACGCCCGACTCTTTGACAGTCGTGAATGCCTAAGTAACAACTTGTGAAGATACACGCGACCTCCCGAGTTGTGTTTTCTCTATTGAACACTTCGGCTGTTTTTCATCAGACTACCCACCTTACTACCTACATCTGATGGGAGGAGATGGGGAGTATTCAGTACAGTGTTTGTAGTCTATGGTCCTTATAATTCGATGATTTTGTCTTTGTGCGGCGGGTATTGTGTGTCAAATGGGCAGTTTACGTGCCATATCGCAAGGTCATTCTTCCGTATTGTGATTTCAATAAGGTAAATCGGTTTTATTGTCAATAAATTCAATTGTCAGTAAATTGCGGTGTCAAAGGCACTATAAAATTATTTTAATTCGAAAAGTTCACTTTACTCTAACTTACACAATGTTCATTAATTGTTTCTACAGAATTAAGTATTTCAGAAATTTGAAATCGGAATGTAAGAAAAAGTGAAGTTCACTTATAGTCACTCCACAAAGTACCTACTCAAATTTTGTATGGAAAATTATCAGCATTTTCACGAATTGAGTTTGTTAAATTATTTTTGATTGAAATATTTTATAATGAAAACTAGTCTTATTCAATGCCATTTTATGAAAGTAATGTGCGTTTTTACCAATTTGAAAATAAAAATTTCAAATTTCAAGTATCCTGAGCTTGGGGTCACTTATATTTGATAGAAAAAAATTAAATATTTGACAGTTAAAAAAATTGAGAAACATTGATCAGATAAACTTCGAAACCTAATGGGATCTAAGTGAGTATAATATATAAAAATTTGCGAAATTTGAAAATAATCGAATGAGTACTTACTTTAGTCTATAATCGATGAAGTAAAATAAACACGCCGTGCATAGCACACAGCACAAAGCACATAATATGAAACTTTCAGAATACAATCTCAGCATGATACTAGTTGATAATCTCCAATAAAAAATAGCCTTAAAAATTGCGAACTCATAACTCCCCACTATCTCTTTCTCCAGTCTCAATCCTGCGGATTGGTTTGCAGAAGAAGTCTACATCTCGATTTCCACTTCGCTCTATCTTCTGCAGCCCTCTTCAGCTCAAAATATGTGGCACAGTTCATGTCCTCGCATATCTGGATCAAATATTCCCGTCGTGGAAGCCCCCTGTGGTTTGTCCCCTCAACCATTCTCTCCATTAGGTCATGTAGGAGACCCTCGTGGCGCAAGATGTGACCAATCCAGCGAGCACGTCTCTCGGAGATGGTTTTGAGTAGGTGCCTCCCTTCTTCGACTCTGTTGAGAACCTCGGCATTCGTGATGTGGTCTCTCCAGGAAATTCTCAGCATTCTTCTGTAACACCACATCTCGAAAGCCTCTAGTCTATTTCTGTCTCTTTCGGTAAGACACCATGTCTCACAGCCATACATCAGTATGCTCTACACATATATGTTTTTGTAAGTCTCTTACGGAGCTTCAAGTCTAAGTTGTTTGACTCAAGTATCTTCGACTTCTTGTTGAAAGCCAGCCTTTCCTGATGTATTCGGCTGTCAATTTATTTTCTTATTCTTCCTTTCCTTGTATATCCTAGTAAAAATCAGCTGAGCCCAAAGTAAAAATTAAATCTACTTCACAATGATACAATTCGTGAAGCGAATAAACAAGTGTTGATGATATATTTTTTTATAGAAATTTGTATCAAAAATAGTGGAGTCTTTTTATAGATATTTTTTAAAGTAATGATAAAAAAATTCTATTTGTTTCAAAAAATGTAACTGATGGAACGGCATCGAATAATGATGGTCAAATTGGATATGTATCCTGAAATATCGCAGTTACGATATTATTTATTGATGGTATTGTGACATTAGTAGGTAGGTATGTATCAATATATTATGACAATAATACCTAAATAGTAAATCTACCAAGATGTAGAAGTGTAGATGTTTCAATCAACGTAGACTTACTCTTTTGTGTGAGGAAATTAATTAAATTGTTTGTTGTGTAACGTCGATATCAAATGAATAATATGCAATCAAGAGGTTTCAAGATACATAGATTCGTAGAACATTAACTTACGATACTTACATATTGCACAGAAGATTTATACATAAATTATCATGTAGAATTTAGCTTAATATTATACATTATTTTTCTATGAAGCATAATTCGAATGCAATAGAAACATAGATTGGTACGGTACTTTTATGTGTATATTTTTTTATAGATCCAAAAAGTGGTATTTAAGACGATTTCAAGTATAAAATTATTTTTTATCATCCAAAAGCATTTGAATATAAGTATTTCGGTGCAAAAAAATATTCTTTGTTCAAAATAATAATAAAAAATACAAATAAACAAACTTTATTTGTTATGAGAGAAATTATAAAATACCGAAAGAGTTTTTCATAAACTAGTTGCATGTAACACATGAGGTCCAACTATCGATTGCGATAGTATGTATGTATATAATTGAAGAATATGTACCCAACTATATAGACATAAAAATAAATTAATAAATATATTAAGATATCTTGTTTTCTATATAAAAAAAATGTATGTATGTATGTCAGGATAGGATAGTATGGAAGTCAGTCTATTTTTCCTACCCAGAATATGAAAAAAGCATGATGATATGTAAGTATGTTTGGAGCTTTGAGATTTACTACTACAATGTTCATATTTTTTATAGAAAATTAAATTATCTAGTTTGGGTGTTTCGGTTTTTTTCGATATATTTAAAAACTTTGGAAATATAGGCAGTTAAACACATGATAAATTTGTCTTAGTAAAAAAATGTTTGAGAAAATCTGGAATTTTCGGATAAAACAAATTTGAGATATAGTATTTGTCTATATTTATACCTATTAACAGGGTTCTAGATTATATGGTTTTTTGAGATATATGGAAAAATAAAATAAAAATTCAAAATCTGCTAAAAAGGGACGGGAGGTACTGAAGGGACGGGAGGTACTGAAGGGACGGGAGGTAGTGAAGGGACGGGAGGTACTGAAGGGACGGGAGGTACTGAAGGGACGGGAGGTACTGAAGGGACGGGTGGTACTGAAGGGTCTGAAGGGACGGGAGGTACTGAAGGGTCTGAAGTGACGGGTGGTAATGAAGGATCATATTTAATTATACAAGCAATACGAAGTTTGCCGGGGGTTCACTATCTATATTAAATTATAAATTTCATAGGTATTGCAAAGAATTAAAGCAAATAACACGCAATAATTAAATATTTGTAAGCACACGCTTGCAGGTGCCGTAATAGAACAAAATTTAAAAAAATATAGGTGTACGCAATAGCTTTGACAAAAAAACCTCATTAAAATTCAAAATTTAATAGTATTGCTGTAATAGCACTGGGCGATCATCAATTTTTATAAAACGCCACATATTATTTACTAATCGATGACTAATGTAAACGTAAAAAATAATTATTTAAAAAAATATATAAGACAAATTATTGTTCAAACTTATATCATTATCATTTTTTTACTCGTTATGAATTCGCAATTTTTATTTTTTCCTGAAATTCGCAATGTTATTTTTATCAACTAGTGTTGAGATTGTATTCTGAAAGTTTTATCACAATGTATCTGTATCTGTGTGTGTGAGAGTGTGCTGTGTACTATGTACGGCGTTTTTATTTTAATTTATCGATTATAGACAAATGTACTCATTGGATTATACTCGCTTAGACCCCAATAGATTATGATATCTGATCAGTGATTTTCAATTTTTCTAACTGTCAAATATTTCAAAATGACCCCAAGCTCAGGAAATTAAAAATTTGAAATTTTTATTTTCAAATTGCTAATAAGGCACAACACTTTCATAAAATTTCATTGAAGAATTAATATGTAAATCAAAAATAATTTAACAAACATTCCATGAAAATGTTGAAAATTTTCCATACAAAATTTGAATAATTTGTGGAGTAACTTGGTAGTGAGGAGTAAAGCGTTGGCCAAAGCCAACTCGTTTACAGATGTATTTAAATTTTTGTGTATTATATTTGGGATCGATTAGAAAATTTTAGATTTACGTCAGTCGACCATTTTGAAAAATAGTAAATACGAATAGGTATTATTAAATATACGAAAAAAATAACTTGAAAGCAGATTACAGATAGGTACAAAGTCTTATGTAAGAAGAAAGCATCTGCATGAAAAGAGGAGATTCAAATGAATATTTCTTGAAAGCTGCTTTTGTTTTGTTTTATATCCAAGTATTCGTCATTGAAAATCTTCTTTCTCTGTTACTTTCCGTACCTATTGAGCTACCTTTTATGTTCTGTCTTCATAGAAATTTTCCAAAACAACTTTAAAAAAATCTGCTCTTGATGGTTTCTGAAGATTTCCCACAATGGCCAGAGAACCTTTAAAATAGTGTCCTATTAAAACCCGAATGAATAGACGAAGATCATTGAAAGGCGAACACCGGTTGGCGGGAATTCTTATAAACTTCAACAACAAACTTTTCTATAAAGCTCAGCCTCTGTTCAACTTTAGCGATGGAAAACATGGAACGTGGGAAAGCAAAATTTTCATCCGAGTAGAAAAATTCTTTGAGCTGTAAGCAAGTACAAAACGTAATATGCCTTTTTGACATTCTTGTTTAAAAAAAACGTACATTTTACATAGCGAAAACTCGCGAGAGATACATATAATAAATTCAGGTTTACATCGCGTAGGTATTTGACATGTAAATTGTAGGTTTATTGAGAAAAGTCTTATTTATCAATACGTTGTATACTTCTGTCGCATCGATTAAGTTTTACTTTATTACATAGTTATTTAGTTATTTCATCAATCGAGGTATAAAAAAACAGTTTATTTTATGTTCCATGCACCTCCATATTACTTTGTAAAGTAATATGGAGTAATATGGAATGGCACGGAGATATTAAGGGTTTGGACCCTGTTGCCTATGTATTCTGAAGGTCTCCTGCTTATATCTCCTGCTGCAGGTTCAAACCACCGCAGCATTTTCTCTAGTATTTATTTTAACTATATTTTCATATGCACTATAAGAATTAAAATAATATGTCCTCAATGCATTTAATGAATGCGACATACAAATACCTACGTTTCAAAAGCTAGAATGCAGTAATTAATTTCCCCAGAGCTTTGAATATCTTGTGTATATGTCACGGAAAACTAATCAGTTCTGAGATAGCCTCTGCAAAATTATTGGAAATAGTTAGAACTTATATTCGACTTATATATGAATTGTCAAGTGGGGTAAACTATATGGAATATTTCAATTTATTGGTATTTGTCATGTCTCGTTATGCTCCTATTCGTGCAATGAGAAGTACAAATTTAACGGCATTTGCACTAAGTTCCTTCTATGTATGGTAATATCGTCATTCTCATCTTGTTGGAATAGAAAATGAATTTGCTAATATCTGGGAAAATCTATCCAATTAGAATCTTGTGTATTGGATTATTTTTCATATTGTTGAGATTCGTTTTCTCTGCATAGGTAAATTAATCAAATATTATCGTGTCGTAACAATGTTAAAAAAATGATACTTTCAGCTTACTTATTACTTATTTGAAATCGTAGGGGAAGTTCCTTTAATTGTTAAATATTCCAGAAATATTTAAAAAATAAAGGTACCACTTATATGATTTTCAATTATCATTCATTACCTTCTATAATATAATAAGTAACTCGATGCAATAATATATGCAATAATAAGCAATGATGTAATGAGTTATGCAGTTAGATACATTATTAAAAAGTGATGATAAATTAAAAGAAAATTATATAAATGTCCAGTATTAGTATGGCGAATGAAAATCGTTTTAGTTACATCTATTTCAGGGTAAGTTTTTCAGATTTTCCAAGAAATTATATTTGAATATTGACACCCCTATAATCTATAGTTAGCGAGAAAGAAGAAGGTAGGTATATATTTTGATGGGTGAGTATTATATTTATATTATGTATGTATATATTATTCTCCGTATATTCCTCGTATACTCTTGTATATGAAATTTCTTTGATTTGTCCCCATTGTCTGCTTAGATAAAAGCGACACTTTTTGTATTCGCCTGAATAGATCTTTTATTATTCAAAGCGTGAACACAAAACTGGAGACGCGATGACAAAACACTCTTGTCATTTTATTCATTTGGAACAATTCACGTTTCCATTATTGCTTGGTAACAATGCTACCACCAAATCTGGACTATAATGCCACAGAGTTTTGGCATTGCGATTAGTGTGTATCTACAATATGTACATTGTACATACCTACTTCTCATCTCATCTTAATTACGTACTTATTCATTTCGGTTAATTTTACATTAATTATTTAGTACATATGATGTTGACTAATTAGTTAATTTAGATATGTTAATTAACATATTATTACAATAACATCAACCGAGATTATATTTTATTGGATGAAGGTATTATGACAAATAAAATATGATTAAGAACGACGAAAGTCTTGTCAGTAATCCATGCAATATGGAAGATATGGAATACACGAAGCAAAAAAAAATTCTCCCAAATACTGATCACAGCAATGAGTAAAGAATGACATAGTTAAATAATAATTCGTGTTTAAAATAGGTTATCTTAGTGACACGTTTTATAAAAATCAAGCATTTCTAGATTTTTACAAACTAAATAATCGTAATATGCGAAGATGGCTATACAAATTACGAAATCAGGCGCATAATAATTTAATTCAACTCGATAAATTAATATCATGTACATACCTTTCTATAAATAACCAAAAGCGGGATCAAGATCAGCAGAAATAAATACATATTTGGTAGATACTTTATTGAGAAATACGAAAACAATATTAGTAAGTATTGTATAAGACCCCAAAATGATTGAAGTGATTCTAATGTATTAAAAAACCTCAGAGCTATCCGAGATTATTAAAAAGATAGTAAAAATAAAAAAAAGAATAAAATATCCGATTAAAATTTCAAACTTGGATATGACTGGTACATATACTATGAAGGTATGTGGATCAGTACCTACCAAAATTAATTGAATTTCAAAAAAAAGGAAGTATGGTGATGTTTTTCAACATTAACACGCAATAAATAACTAAACTTGATCATATGTATGTATGAAGAGGACATAGAAACTTTTGACCTTTTTATATCACAGATATATAATGTGATATAATGTGAGCTGCATTGGTCACTCTCTGTCACAAATACACCTCGTACATTCTTTAAATTAAGCATAATATGCTTGTGCTATAGGTAACTCGCGACTATTTTTTTTTAATGAATATGTCCTTGTTAAACAAGTACATATACATCTTCCTACGTTCCCTAAAATAATCAAATAAATACTTGTGCTATAGGTGAACGAAATCGGTCGGCTTATATGTATTATGATATATTATACAGACTATAAAAAATTATTTATAAAATTAATAAGTTATATTCATTTATTAATCAGACAGGGCTATTTGTTTTAGTTGATTTTTTTCTGTTGTTTTGAAAATTTTATGAATTTTGGGTTATATGGAAGAGAATGCTCAATTAAAATAAATGCGTCACTGACTGTCAGAAATTGCATACAGGCAATAATTTCTCTACATTACATGTGTATGTAAAAATTCATATTTTTGCATAATATAAATTATTATTATTATTGCATATTATTGCAAGTAAATATTAATAATATTATATTAACCAAAAAATAAAAACATTTATGGAATTGATAATCCCACAAGACGCTACCTGTAGATACCTATGTGGGTTTTTAGAATTGTTTACTGTGGGATTCGAATAATTATAGAATATAAAAATTAAAAAACAATAATTATTAACTAAAAATTTTAACTTCATTAACTCGTGTCTTGTAAATAATTATTTTGTTTGGGTTTTTGTATTTATTGTATTTTGTTTTTAATTGTGTTTTATAAATGATACCTATTATTATTGTGATAGCTCTTACTTATATATCACAATTATGCTTGTTGTACTATTATTTTAAATTTGAAATTTTAATGGTTAGTTTTTTTTAAATATGCTTTAACATTGATAACATTGATAGGTTTTGTAAAATTTAATAAAAAGGCAGTTATCTCTGTATGTATGAAAAGTATAGTAATTGTATGTACAAAATGATGAATGCATCGTTCAAGTATTATAAATAGGAAACGAATATAATAGAATAACTGATATTACCACAAAGAGCATAACTACACAATGGGATTGGGAAGTATAGGTATCTATGTAGATTGTGTGTGTCGTTGTATGAGCAAAACACCATTCATAACAAATTAATGACAAATAATACCTACTACTACTGGTCGAATGATAATCCCATGGATGTTATTAAATAAAATGCCACTATTTCAAATATCTATGGGAATGTTATCGGGAACTAAATACAATAGAAATATTCATTATGTATGTAAACGGATTTATCAGTCATTTTGTCCATTTCTATAAATATGATGAACCAATATGTTCATAATACAATTTAGTCAATATTTATTATACGACACACGTTTTGCAGTGGAGGTGTTTGAAAATAGCAAAAGAAAAATAACATTCGTGGTATACCTACGAGTGCATACATAAAATGATGCATATTTGTATGTAAGATGACATTTATCGTGATAGAATACGAGAAAAGGACATTGAAAGGAAGGTAATAAGTAATAACAAGAAATACGTCGTGTGAATTCCTTCAAGTCCTGCAAATTATACAAGGAAATAGAGTTCCCGACGATAATTAATGCCCGGACATGACAATGGCAGAAGACGCATGGAAATAAAATAATCACGGTGGAAATAAGGTTTTTTAAATTGGGTAAAATAATTGAAAACAGGACAAGCAATGAGGTTATTAAGCAAGCAGTCACATTGAAAAATACATTGTGAGAAGGATGAAAATAAAGGACAAAAAAATCACATCAAATTGATAAGTCCTCCTTATTTTAAGTCTGCTAAAAAAGATGGTATAGTTGTCGCCAAATAAGTTGAACTTTTAGCCTAGAAGGGGGGCGACTTAAACCGACCAACGAAGCAAAAAGACACAAATTTGCGCTTTGCGCAACCGGAAGCTCGATCAAGATGTTTGGGTAAAATTATACCTGTAAAGAACGTCGATATAAGAAGAGATTGCAAATAATAAAAATATCTGAATGAGAGTGGATATCAAGATGGTTTGGACACTTCAGATTATAATATGGTAGTAGATTATGGTCCAGTATTTCAGTCGGCCCTTAGGAGTTTAACTCAAGTTTAACAAAAATATTGCGTATTTCAGTACCAAATCTTCCCTTAAATACGTCACTAAACCACAAATATTTAACTCAACGTTTCTGGCGGATTGCGTGTCTTAATCTTGAGTTAAGTATTGTTTCTAGTCTTTTTCGCCAGGTGGCGTACTAATCGCCGCACGCTTTAATGTTTTATTTCATTTTATACTACAAATAACTATGCATAATAATTATAATCATGATTTATTTTTGATGTTAAAATAAAAGACGATATAGAAGTGGTTCATGTATTTAATATTTATTTTCTTTTTTACATAATTATATTGTATTGCCTGACAACAAACGAAAAACTGTCAGCCATAATGAAACGTCAGGCACGCAACTTTATTTTTGCGATGTTTTTTCATCCCACTTTTTAAATTGATCCATCCTGTTTCTATATATATAATGTGTATTCTTAAATTTTCTACATAAGACACTATTTTACCATGATCACTTAGTTCCATATCTATCTGTAAAATGTACATACATTTTGCATTGAAGTACTACGTACGTAGTACATATTCTTCAATCACATTTTTTCACTACAATGTTTGATTTTAATTAAAAAAAACATCGATCTGTATAAAAAATTGAAAAAGTAACATGCTGTGTAATGAAACAAATAAAATAATGTGTTGTTATAACAATAAAATAATATTTAGTCACAGCTTCGCGTCACGTATCATTTAAGGTTATTACAATTTGACTTGAATTTGACAGATGCGTTATAGACAATAACCATAGAAAACGTAAAATATATCTATAGTTGAAGATTACGTAACTGACGTTTCATTTTGCACTGAAATACGCGAATGAAATTTAATCTTCCCTAAACTTTTAACTTGGATTACTAAATCCAACGATTTAAGGGCCAACTGATATCTCGGGCCTATGGGACACATTTGAATAATGTGTTACTGTGAACGACTGACTCATGTAAATGATACTTTGAGGTAGGTGAGCCCAAACAATCGGCGAGCACAAGACTGTGCTGTAAGAAATAATATAAGAAATTATAATCAGCATTTATTTATAATAATAATACTTAATATTTATCGATATTACAATATGGCATTATATGTTGCGGGGGAGCTTTTAAAACCACTTTAGTGCCTTTAGAAGTTTTTCAAAGAATCATTATTAAAATTATATTAAAAAAGAGATTTGATTATCCAACTATTAATGTATTTCAAGAATTTAAAGTTTCAACTGTTGAAAATATCTACAAAAAAATGTCATTGTTCCAAATTCATAAAGATATTCTTACAAATTCAAACCAATTGTCATTTTCTATAAGCAGCAGAATAAATTCACAAGGATGTATTACCATTCCTCTTTTACGTACAACTGCCTCACAACATTTCTATAAGTATAAAGGTACTAAGTGGTTTAATGAACTCCCTTTGAGTCTTAGTCTCGAAAAAAAATATAATATATTTAAAAATAAAATTAAAAAATTGTACTGATTTATTTATTTATTTATTTATTGTTCTTTCATTCTTGTTTTGTGTAGCTTCATATTTTTTAGTAGATGTACAATGTTTTGGCAAATGCCCCAAACTTTGTGCAAAATTAGCAAACGGTACATTTTCACTCCCCTCACTGAATGTCACAGATATACCTCTATCTAAAACTGTGAAAAATCTAGGAATTTTGTTTAACCAGCATCTATCTTGGACTGAACAAGTCAATGAGGTTAGTCGCAAAGTTTTTCGTAGTATCCACTCTCTGAAAAGACTTCAAAAATTCCTTCCTACCAATATTAAAATAAAACTTGCGCAAACTCTCCTTCTCCCTATTCTTGACTATGCAGACATTTGCTATTTAGATCTCAATCAAGAACATCTTAACAAACTAGATCGTCTACAAACGTAATGTCTGCATACGTTTTATATTTAACCTCCGTAAGTACGATCATATATCGCATCTTCGCAAACAACTTAAATGGCTTCCCATCCATCTGCGTCGAGATCAGCACACCCTCTGCCTCCTGTTTAATGTATGTATTAAACAATCCGAATGCCCCCGCATATCTGAAAGAAAGATTTCAACCGTTGGCCTCTCATGGACTCCCACTTCGGTCTAGAGAAGAAAGAACCCTTGCCATCCCACCTCACGTTACAGAATACTATTCATCTTCCTTCACTATTCATGCTGCCCGGCTGTGGAACAATTTAGCATTTGATATTAGAACTGCCACATCACTTCCAATTTTCAAATCTCGTCTTAAATGCTCGCTCTTCCTCTCAATTCCATAACGAACACATGTCCCAATTTCACTTTCCATCCTTTTTGATCGCTCCTCATCCTCTCCCTTCCCTTTCTGATTTTCCTCTCCTTTCTAAATTTGTGTAATTTCTCACTTTTGATTTGCTGTATTATACTGGTTGTGTTATTATGTATATGCCGAAACTATGTTTTGTACTATTGATCTCAGATGGTTGACTGGAAGAAATTGCCTCTAGGCAATATGTCCGCCATTTGTACTATGTAATATTATGTATGTACAACAAAGTGTATAAATAAATAAATAAATAAATAAATATTAAATAGATACTCCCCTCTTTTAACACGAGATTTTATCTCAATTAAAGAGGGTTATTATGAATTATATGATGGAAATTGTATACCTTTTTAAATTATGATTTATATGTGAACCTTGTATTGTTTTTGTTAATAAATAAATAAAAAAAAATATCGCGCCGTTTGATACTTACAAGATCATTATTATTTCATCGACACTCTTGCTTAAAATTGTTGGCTCTATGAAACAGAGTTGTCTGAAGATATCAAAACACATCTAAAAACCATACGACTTTGTTACTTTTTGCTGTCAAATTTAATATGTAGATATTTCTTAGATTCCTAAATTATTAATCTTTCATCTGACCGTATTGATCGTATTGGCCAGATGAAAGATTAATGATTGTGGTGAAATGTGGATCTCTACTTTACGAAAATATTTTATTTTATACGAATTGTCAATTCGCATTGATCATAAAATAATCAAACATAATAATAGTGTAATTCAATTCAATCCAATCCAATGCAATGCAGTGTAGTGCAGTGTGAGGATAAACAATGGTCGTTGATGGACACACCGTGAACAATTAACGCATTTTTGGAGTGTTGTAATCCAAATACACAATGGCGACGGTCATTGTTGCTATTGTTGACGTCAAAACAATGAGATGGCGCACTGCAGTGTTATATCTAATAACCAAATTTGTTTAACCTGAAAATTCATTGTTCGAATCATTTTCAAATGAAAAATCGTTTAAATTCACAATAATTTCAAACGGCATACAAATTTATAGATGAATAAAAACCATCAAATAGTTTTATGATTTTTGATCCAAGTATTTTACATTTAAAAACATCGCCGGGAATGAAAGATAGATAATATTATTATGACTCATTATTCAGATATCGTAGAAAACAATTATTTCATAAACAAAGGAATATACATTCAAATCTCAAAACCTTCTTTATATATATTTCTATTGCTGAAAATTTGAAACGATGTATATTTATCGCCAAGCTTTAATAAATAAAACATTTATTTAGACGAAAAGAAATTTACATACAAATATGTAGGTACATAGACATATGTATATTAAAAGAAAAACAACCATTCTGACTCAAAAGGACCATGCTCAGCTATGTTCAGGAAGACAAACCACCCAGCAGATGATTTTCAGCATGATCCTATTGCTTATGTATTATAATACGAGGTCTACTTTTAGATATTTCTAGAGGTTCTAGATTATTTTTCGGCGTGGGGGGCAGTTTGCGCACATACGTGATGCAAAAATTGATGCATTGTGACTGATTACTACTCAATAAGTAAGAATCCTCTGGCGGCGTCGACTAAACATATTTTTATTTTGAGTGATAGGCATTTCAAGTATGGGTGTACTTTATTTTTGCACAATATGCACATTACCTTTGTGTGATCATTTAATTGCAAATAAACAAGAAAATATTCTACATATTATGATACATGTTCAATGAACGCCTATATTTCAGCAATGTGTATAACGCTGATAAAAATGGATAGGATACACCCTAGCAGGTCTGTCCACCCTATATAGCTTGCTATATAGTTTGTACGCTGTACACCAGTTTTTGTTTTTGACACATCATGTACAATTATGTACATCATGTTCATCTAGTATTCACACCAATTTAGTTATTTTTCTTTAATATTTTAGTTCCTTTTTTTTAATATGTAATGCAACTGGCTCACGCCAGTCGCAATTATAACTACAAACAAACCTAACCAACCTATTTTTACCAAACTTTTGAAGGTTAGGTTTAAAAAATCGGTTTACATCCTAGGATATCCGATAAAAATATTGATTAATAATCTTCTTCTTCTTCTTCGATGACGCTACAGCCCAAGTCGAGCCTTGGCCTCCTTCAACTTTTGCCTCCAACCTCGTCTGTCCTCAGCTGCCGTCCTCCAGTTTATAACACTTTAAGAGCTGCGCTACATCCCTCTTCACCTCGTCCTCCCATCGCAACTTGGTTCTTCTTATTTTCCTTCTTCCTCCAGGATGACAAGTCATGATTCTCTTAGAGATTCACATATTTAGCATTCTCTGAACATGTCCAGCCCACCTCAATCTCGATAGTCTTATATGTGTTGAGATACTGGGCGATTCATATATTCTCTACAGTTCATCGTATTGCCTTATATGCCACTCTTCCCCATCTTTCAGTGGTCCGCATATGCGACGGAGAACTTTCCTCTCAAATATGTCCAAAGCTTCAGCGGATTTTATTGTAAGTGTCAACGTCTCGCACCCGTATGTAACTACAGTAAGGGAGACTTAAACACTGTCACCAAGGAGAAGTATGTCCTGTTACCTGCTGAGATTCTTTTCTTTATTTCCTTTGCTTCCTCATTGCATTCTGTGAGATGAGATTCCAAGTATGTGAATTGATCGACTGATTTGAATGTGTGATTCTTTGCTAGCTGCACGTTTCCTCTTGTTCTATTGGGTGCGTTTCGGCTTTGTATCATAAACTTCTTTTCGTTATTAATCTATAAGCCCACCTCATGTGCTGCAGATAACAGGGGGTCGAGAACTTCTTTAATGGCTGTTTGGGTTCTTCCAATTATACTTAGGTCATACGCATATCCCACTATCTGACTACTTTTGAAACATATATTGGAGCCAATGTCAATTGGTATATTCCAGGGCGAGGTTGAAAAGAGTAGGAGCCAGACTATCTCCTTGTTTCAATCCCTGTGTGATTGCAAGTCTCTGTTAAATCACCCTGCACCTTAATTCTACATTGTGAGTTGGTCATTGTCATTTTGACGAGTCTTACTAATTTACGTGGAATCTGGAATTGTAAGATGATATCATACAATTTTTCTCTATCTATCGAGTCGTATGCTTGCTTGAAGTCAATAAACAATCTATATCAAACTCCCAACATTTTGCCAAAATTCAATAGACAGTGAATAGTTTTGGTTTGTTGTGGATCTACCCGTTTTAAAGCCTGCCTGATATTCTCCCAAAATGTTCCCAGCATATGGCTGAAGTCTTCTTTTTAATATTATGGTGAGTAGTTTGTAAGCAGTACATAATAGTGATAATATGCCTCTAAAGTTTTTGCACTTTAACCTGTCACCTTTCTTGTAAGTAGGGCATATAATGCTTATTTGCCATTCTTCTAGGGTCTTCTCTAGGGTCCACACTTATTATATCAGGTTGCACAATAAGGTTTTTAAGTGTGCATTTTCATATTTAAACAGCTCTGCTGGTATATTATCTATCCCTGGTTCCTTATTATTTTTAAGTATTTTAAAAGTTGCTGTTATTTCGATAATCGTTGGTGGTCCGATCGATATCTGATTTTCATCACCTGACTCCTGGGAGATGTACGTGGCATTCTCTCTAACATCTCTGTTTGGATTTAGCAACGTTGAAAGTGTCTTTTTTTTTTTTTTTTTTTATTAAGTTTACAATAACATATACAAAATATAAAACAAACAAACTATATAGAAAAGATTCACAGTAAGACAAAACATATTTACCCTTTACTAGAGTGCAAGCACTCGTGTGTAAAGGAGACAATTTAATACAGAATACACAAAATATTATACATACATAATTATTATCTATACAAAAAGAAGTTAATATAATTTACATATCAGTCTTTTCCATCTGTTCTTTATTTTATATCCGTTAGCGTCCTTGCACAGACTTGTTGTTGGCTTAAATCCCTTTTTGAAAAAGTTTGTACCTTTGTATGCTTCTCGAGACCTGTTTTCGGCGAAGTCTTGCTCCATCTTCATAAGCATGTTATTGAGGAAATTTCCTCTTCTTTTTCTTAACTAATCTGTGTGATTCTCCTCTGGCCTGTTCGTATGCTTGTCGTTTGGCTCTGGTCCCGACATCAATATATTGTTTCCTGAGTGAGTTCTTATGTTCTATGCTTCTCATGCCTCATCGAATCATGGATTTCTATTTGGTTTGGGCTGATTTCCAACGCTAGACTTTGCAGTTTGCAGATCTTATTTGTGCTGGCAGATTGGTATTCAAGGTGTCGTTGTATAGCTTCCTTCTTTCTGCTGTTTTCAGTGCCTCACAATTAAACTTGGTTGCTGTGGGTCACTTTTTAGAGCTGATCATGGCTATCCTGCATTTGTATGTAGCCACTACCATAAAGTGGTCTGAATCCACATTCGCTCCTCTATAAGTTCTCACATTTGTGATGCTGGTGGCATTTCTTCTTTCTATTAGGGCATTGTCTATTTGATTGTGGCCTGCGCTATCCGGTGATGTCCACGTCCACTTGTATATAACCTTCCTGGGGAACTGTGTCGAGGCAATTATCATGTTTCGTGATGCTGCGAAATCCGTTATTGTTACTCACACCGTGCAGACTATTCATTCCCGTTATGTGTTTTAGGGTTGGGTCTTATCCTATTTTTGCATTAAGGTCTCCAAGAATCAGTTTGATATAATTTGATTCATCTTTGTCTTCTGTGTCTGCATGGACATTAATTAACGATATATTGAAGAACCTGGTTTTCAGTCTCATGACACATATTCTATCATTCACTGGTTTGAATCCAATTATGCAATCTTTTACTCTTCTACTGACCACAAAAGCCACTCCAAGCTCATGATATATTTTGTTTCCGCTGTGCATTACTGTGTGTGTTCTTGTGCCATAGATCTCTGTTCCTGTCCACCTAGTCTCTTGGATTGCCATCACATCTATTCCATACTTTGTCATTTGTCCTGTCAGTTCGCCCAATCCTCCACTTCTATACAAACTGCATATGTTCTATGTTGCAAATCTCAAATTCATTAATTTATTACCCAGGTCATTTCCGAAGTTCAGACGTTATTCATGCTGGTGCCACCATACTTAATAAGTTTGTTGTGGATATTGTCAATGCCAGGAGTCTTTCTATTTTTAAGTTTTTTTATGTGTTTAGAGATTTCTGTTGTAATAAGGGGTTCATCGGATGTTACCTCAATTTCTTGTGTCTCTGGAATATTGTTGTTTGCGTAGAGTTCCTCAAAGTATCTTTCCCAATTTTCCACTGCTATCTTACTCGTCTGTGTGTATTCATTTACTGGCTTTCTTTGGTTTTTTGGCATCTTCCATACTTTTCTCTGAGCCCCGTAGAGGGCATGCTCTATGAATTGAAAACACTGCTCGTTATTGCCAAGCGTTATTTTTTTGTATGGGATTTGACGTTTATTTTAGAATTTTTTTGTAAAATGGACAACAAACATCAAATACCTTACAAAAAAATTAGCGCTTGATGATAACAAACAGCATTTTCAATTTGATTCAGGCCGATGGTTTAGCAGATCACAATTATGATACTACTATAGCTTATATGCTTTAGCATTTTTGTTAATATTCATGTTGCTGATGCATCAGAACTGTCATAAAATTAGTTCTTTAGTGTTCATCTCGATTTGAGTATGTCATATATAATTTTTTATCGTCTATTTTGAGTGGTTTGTGATAAACGCCCTACTCTTTATTATACTCATCTATGAGGACCTAATAAGATGTAGCACATAAAATTATAAGAAGTCAAGTAAACATACAATTGAGGCAAAATTCATAGTACCTACACATTCCTGATGGTGTCCTCCAAGAAATAAATAAAATTAAGTGTGGTTCAATAGACTCCAATATTTTTATAGTATAGAGTAAAATTTGTACCTTAGGATAAGAGCATAAAAATTATCTGAGTATTCATTTATTCTTGACATAGGTAATAACTTGTTGTCTGTATTTAGAAATACACTACACTATTCAGTAACTATTGTAACTAAAATAGGAACGTTCTAAAATTGTAGATTTTAGATTTACGGTCTTATTTCAGCGTTATAAAATATCAACTTGGACTAAATGGAATAAGAACGTATCTATTTTGGCCTTACATCAGACGTATTATGAATAATGATGAAAATTTTGATATTTTCATCATTTTCATAATTATTCAAAATAAGTCTAATTCAGAACATTTTTAAGAACGTTCCAGCTAATATAGGTACGTTCCTATTCCATTTAGTCCAAGTTTATATTTTATAATGTTGAAATAAGACTGGAAATCTAAAATCTGCAATTTTAGTATGTTCCTATTTTAGTTACAATAGTTACTGAATAGGGGGTAAAATATCCATTAATTTGGACATATTTCATAATTATGGTCAAGGATGGAAAAGTCCATGGCGTTCTTCCTGTACTCAAAAGTATGAGTGAGGTTTGATGCAAAATGGTTTTTGTTTTTAGTTGTTACTTTTGTTTAAATAATACAGCTTTGTTCAATGCTTTTTTCCTATACATAGTTGATACTTAACAAACATATTATAAACATCGCAGGTGTATCTTTAAATAAATATTTTAAATTAATACCACAAGAATACATTATTAATAGTGGTTTGAGATATTTTTATATTAATTAGATAGGTACATATATTGATAACCACAAAAGAACATTAATGTGTAATTTACATTATTTTGTTATAATATAGACTAATACTAAAAGGCCACACACACGCAAACATTGTCATGCCCATAAAAATATTTGACATTGAACTAGTTAGATAATGTTTGTCAATAAATGTGATTTTTTACTACATCATTAAATAACTAAAAATAAATGTTACACAATCATTTTGTTACCAGTTGAATTTAGTATTTAAAAAAATAACATAACTGAAGAGAATAGAAATAAAAACATTTAAAGAATAAAAAAATATCAAACGATGATAATATTATGTTCTTTATTTCTGCATAATCAGCTAATAATAAATGACAGCAGAATCAATAAACAATAATGGTAGGGCTTTAAATGGCAGAGATGTGCAAAATGGGAACCATAGAACACACTACTGATGGGAACCCAAAACCATATGAAATGGGTCAAAACATTCCCATTTGAAAATGTATAATAGTTTTACGAAAAGTATTTCAAATGCTTCTTCTTCATTGTGTTAGGTCATTAGACTTTTGTGAGGGTGGACTATCAAATGCAAAATATATATATGTTATTTTTAAAATTAATTGAAAATACAAAATGGTTTCTCAGTCAAACAATGAAAGTGTAATAAATACTGTCTTCTTTAAAATTATTTAACAATTTTGTTATTTATTTTTATTTATGCAATTTGGTTATTAATTTTTGTTATTTTTGCGGGACTAATATATCCAGCTTAAATAAACATAAATTACTATCGTAAATTTTATCTTAGTGTCTAGTAAAAAAGGATAACATTGAGATAATAAGAAAAATTATTCAAAAAATGCATCAAAAATGGAAAATGCATCAAAAATGCATTTTAAATATGGGTGAAAAAAACCTGTAAAATACAAAATACCCATTTTGCATTTCCATTTAAAATGAATTTATTTGAAACAAAGTACATCTTTGTTAATTTCCAATCCAGAAAATGTGCATTATCAAAATTAATTGGCTCAGTGGGGGTCCCGATATAACCTTTTGATACCTGAATATTTAAATTTTAAACATCTTTAGATTAGTTAAGGAATAACAAAAATAGATCACTTAAAATTGGATAATCTTTAGTTTTCTCTTTTACATATATGTATGAAATATTAACAAGCAATACATATTGGACTCTCTTATCCAGAATATACAACACAAAATAAATAAAAACATATTACTCATGCATATAAATATACCAATCCATTGAAAAAATAAGTGATTTAATCAAAATATTGACTATAGATAAGATACATTTTATCATTTTTTATCATGGAAAGATATCGGTGATGAATAATCATGGTTTATTATTATATGTGAGCTTAATTAAATACTAAGTTCCATATTTTTGCTTTGTCAAATGTAAATTCAAAAGATTGAATATTTTGTTTTCTATGCAAAACATGTGTGGAGGTCAGTCCTTTTTTTCTACCCTGAATAGGTAAAACAATTTGATGGTAGAGTTGTAGCCAAATATCTTGAACTTTTATCCAAGAAGGGGGGCTATTTGCACGTAAACCAACAAAGCAAAGACACAATTTTGCGCTCTGCACCGCAACTCGTTCAAGATGTTTGGCGAAAATTATATGCCTGAATATTAAGTCCTTGTTGATATTCTGTATTCCGCAATACAAATTGTATGAAACAATGTTGTCACTAAATTAAATTTTTACAAAATCTATGAATAGTTATGTACTGCTATTTAAAAAAAAATATTCAGTTGGGATGTGGCAGATTTCAACATATTTCAAAATTTAGGCAGTTAAACAAATGAATTTGTCATAGCAAAGATGTTTTTCTCAATAGTAAAAACTTTGAGAAATCCTGGAACTTTTTCATAAAAACTAGTTTAGTGATTTTTTCTTTTCTATAAAATTACAAATTTTCAACTTTTGTATGTGTAAGTAAAGAATTCAAATGTTGATAATCCTTGACTGAAACAAAAATTGTAAGTTGTGGAGGTATAAATTTTTCATCTATTTCTGAAATTTTTGGGCTCTGCGGATTAAAGTTATGAGGGTAAGACGGACTTACACACACACACACACTTAGTGTTCTACTCCAAATTCTGAGTTCATCCACTTATACATAAAACATATATGCTTCAAAGCCTCGTAAGTTGTTTTTTTACTAAAAAAGTAGGAAAAATCACACATTAAGTCCACTATGTCATACAAAATGTATCTACCTAGTGTCCAGGTCTTGGCTTAAAACTGCCGATATGTTAAAAATTCTCTTGAACAAATCAACAGTTATCATTAAATATTATAGTAGTTTACATCAATTTGCAGTCAATGATGAAATTTTTACTGTTTTCAATAGTAAGAATTTCTTTAAATTCTTACTTTTATATTTGCAGATTAGAGGAGAAAAAAAAAATATGATTAGGCGGAATAAAAGTCAATTGATTACATATAAAAATATTTTATTAAAAACATTTTGGTAACATTTAATAAGAACACTTAGGTAAAAATAAATTGACCATAAAATTATTTAAAAAGAACAGCCAGAACTGGAAGTTCACGGAAATAGCCGGAACAGCAAAAAAATAATAAATAACATTATAGGCAAAGAACTGTCTAATTGACAACCATAGTTAAGGCATCGCAAGAACCATATTAAGTACCGTTAAATACCTACTGCTAATATTAAAACAAATAATTTTCTATAGCTTATTGAATTATTTTATTGACCAGTTTGCTAACAAGTGTGTTACTCATGATAAGAACCCTGTCTATTATTCAGTTTAACATCCGGATGATATTCAACCAAGATATGCCATATGATAAGCAAAATTACGATTCGGGGCTAAATCATGAAATCTTATGAGATCGTACTTACTAGGCTAAACAAATTTTTATAAATAAACATAACAAAAACAAACAATGAAAAGTAATTTATATATGAATCTAAAGGTACACAATAATCATTAAAAATATATAAATATATCATTACACAACTAAAACCATAAATATACATGAAGTTATTAAAATATCCTTGTCAGCATTAAATAAAAATCTATTTTATTCAGAGCACCTTTTAAATTATATTTGCCCAAGATATACAGAACAGTCTTTAAATAGATTTCATAATTAGCCCTTTGGTCATAAAGACTTGCAGTAGCTCTTTAATTTAATATACAAAAAAAAAATACAAATGCCCACTTTAATTGTTATAGATATTCAAAAATCCCCCATTTCACATAATTATGTATGCTTTGTATTAATATACCTATAGATTAATATTTTTTTATTACTTCAGATGTGGATTATTCCAACAAATGATATTGTCAATAAATCACATAGTTGGGAAGGAATTGTCATAATGGTAGTCAACATTATTCAATGAATTACATATTTAAAATTATATGATAATTTTGTGAAATGAGGAATCCTTGAATCAAATTAATACAATAAAATTTCAATCAAAATATACAAATAGCAAGTAAAATGATATCAATCTTCAACTTAGAGCACCCCTACACAGAACACTTGTATATGCAATAATTTTATCGTGATATTGAAATATTATCAGCATACTGGCAACATTTAATATTGTTTTTAGTACTTTTTTTTAGACAATGATTATGCAGATTAAAAGAGTATTCTGTGTATGTAGGTAGCTCATGAGCAAAGAAAATATTGTATCCATTAACACATTTATTTCTTTGATGAAAATTTAGTTCACCCTATGTGTATACAAAAAAGGAACTATACACACTATAAAACAGCAATAATATTGATAGATTAATACATTTCAGAATAAATTGTTTACCTTAATAGTTTCAATACATATTTCACAATATAATATGTACATCATATAATATATTGCAACACAATAATAAAGTATAAATAATATGTAGCAAAATGGTTTTGGCAATGATTGTTATTCATTATTAAAAGAAGTGTCACCAAGTCAATATTATTTGTGGGAAAAAAATACTACTAAAGCATTGACTAATAGTATTTAAAGACTAGACCAATAAGAGTTATAAACACAATGCATAAAAAGTTCCATTTTGCGGAAGTGTGTCAATTATAAATATATTGATATATTTATGTTGTCTGTATTTATTTTCAATATACTATGTACCATTGTTGAAGTTAACTCCAATTTGAAGAAACAACTTGGCAACTACTAAAGATATAGGTTTGATTAATAACACCTTTATATATAAAAACAAAAGATATTTAACATGATTCAGATTGTATAATACATTGATTACAATATGTATATATTCAAATAAAATTAATAAGTGTAGACAGAAATATCGGTGTTGGCATGTAAAAAAATACAACAATAGCATTAAAAATATAATATTTAAGAAAAAATACTTGATTTTAGTAAAAGTTTACTTAAATACGAGTATTATTGCAACACAACATAAGGAGTTCTTCACGAGACATACAAATGTTTGGCATTTAGCTAAATAGTTAAACTACTAGTCTAGAACACCCCAATTATAAACTTAACTTAAATTTCACTACCTAAATAACATCTTGGGCTAATTTTGATACTAAATTATTGATATAACATCTTGTATTGTACTCTTAAAATTATTTTGGATTTATTAAAACAAATGAGGAATATAAAATTACAGTAAGTATATTGCAGGCTTGCTGAGATTGTGCATGATCCAGTCGCATTATTACTAAAATTATAATAACATAATTTAAAATAATCCATTTATATAAATAAAGAAAATTGTACTGAAATTTCACAAAGCATGCTTTAACATCAAAAATAATTAACAAATGAAATATAATTAAAGAAAACAGTCAATAAAATTTAAATTACGAGCATTGGCACTTGAAATATTCTATGAATTTATTCTCTTGAATAGCGATTGTGATAAACCAACTTAAAACTAAATTCAGATCAGTCATTTGAATGGTATCACATAGAGAAAATAATGTGGGAAATATAATATTATGTAACATTTATAATTATTATATTATTATTAATAGTATTTGTGAATTTCATTGCAAATTACTTAAAGCAGCATACAAAAATGACATAAGACATCTTTCAATAATAATATTAAAATAATAGTTAGATCCTAACAGTTTTAAATATTTGTGAAACATAGGAAATAACTCACCTTGTACATTAAAATTTTATTAATAAGATGTGTTTAAAACATTCTCGTTGTTGATAATTTAATTATAATTTAAATATATGTATTTGGTTATTATCCATAATATTCTTTACTAATAATACATCATATAAATGATTATGATTGAAATACTATTTATTTTTTGAAAGAGGTAATAATAATTATCATCTCGACTGTGAAATGTTTACTAAAATTATTGAGCGAAACGCCTTGAGGGCGAACATTTATCACCACATTTAGAGAATTAAGAAACCAATGTAGTTTTGGTGGATAGATGACAGTGGACAGACATCCGCACCCACCACCAGATATGCTATACTAATTCTACTATGTAACACTTAATTGTACCAGCTTTCTCTATACTGACATATTGACATACACCTCCTCTACGCATCCTTCCTTTCCTTTTCTAAAGGAACACAGAGGTACATACAATCAGCAGCATATATTGAGTACTACTAACACATAATGACACACACTAACAACCCACTTTCCATATAAAAAATACTGTCATTTGACTATTTAATTCATTTTAACACAAAATTATATAATAAAACATTTTTAATTAATAAAAATATATGATTTGACTAATACAGTGAAATGCAAAATTTGAAATGAAAATGTAATCACCGATGACTGATTTGAAAGGAGATTACTACACATAGATGGCAGTCCTAAGTATTAATTAATAAATAACTTAATAGGTTGTTCATAGATCAAACTGCCAAATATAATGGAATGCAGGTATTGCATACTCATCCAACGATGAGGAAGAGACTGATAATGATAAATCCTAATTACATATCTACTATAAACTAAATGACAATGGTGGAATAAAGTAAATCCAGGAATCACATGTATAACCAAGGCATAACCATATTATAAATATTTATTATATCACATTATTACACAAACATCTTAACATAAATTGCAATGTGCTTCTTTGCTCACAATATCATCATACTTGACAATCTACTAAACCCAGATTGTCTCGTTATAAGTTGGAGGACCCATTTATTAATTTAAGATTATCTTAATATTACAAAACTGGAAGCGGATTACATAAAACGTGGTTAATTTGGTGTGGTTTCCACATATGGTCGGTCGGTACATTAACATACTTTCATAAGCTCATACATACACATTATATGTAAACTCTCCGATCCATCTCTATCTATTATTTAGCTATCCTCTCATACAAGGTCACTCTTGTCAAGAAATAATATTTATAACCTTAAGTAGAGAACAATAATATTATTAAGTTCTGACTCGGAACACTGCGGAATATCAGTCAGGGAGGGCGGTCTCTCCCACACCACACACACACACACAACATACATGATATGTGTGGAACTATATCTTATTCCTTTCACACAAACAACATTCACATTTTGTTACATCATTTGGCTAGGACGGCAAATCCATTATTCATTAATACAATTATATCCAGTCATTTTAACATCATGCTTAGGTCATTATATTTATCATATTCCCGTAGGAAAGCTGCCATGTTTTGTCAAAGGGTTTTATTCGGGGATATAAGTGAAGCCACATTCACGGCAACTCTCGCTGGGATGGTCAATGTGATAGCCTCCAAGACGGTGATACTGAGAGCGATTTGCAAAGAATACCGAAGTGTTGTTGGGCGGCAAGTAGGCATACCTTGTGTCCCATCCGTTAGAGTTGATGTTAGCTCCTAGATTCAATATGTTTCTGCCGCCGTACATCACACTTGGATCAGGTTTGAATGCTGGAGCTCGGCGTACTGGGGACGAGGTGCAAGCGACCGCCTTCTGCGGAGTAGTAGAAGGGGTGGACACCTGAGTACCATTGGACATTGGGGACGAAGCATGTTTCTGAAATTGTGTAAAACACAAATTTGATTTTAATTGAAATTACAATTATGTGACTGTTTTTATTTACATGAAAATGTAATTTAATTTGAATAAATACATGGTTGACAAAGATAAGAAACAAGCAGGCATGAAATTATCTGAATTAGATCATTTTAGGCTTGTTCGTTTTAACATGTGTTGATTTATAACTTTTTTCAAATTATACAAGGTACCCTACAGGTACTTACTACCTTTCATAATTCACAAGACTCTGGATATTAACAATAAATATCAAAATATCTGATAAGAAATAGAAGCAATTTTCTGTAAGTAATTTAAATCTTTCAAAATGGGAAGGTAAATTAATTAAATATGTACTTGACTATTTAATGTTTATTGATATTCTAAAAAAGTTATACATAATGGAGTAATTTCTTTAGATTCTAGTAAATGTGAATATTATTAACTGTAGGAGAACAAAGGAAATATCCAATTTTTATTATGAAATGTGAACCCCCGAACTTCCACTAAGATTGCCATTTCAGGAAAATAATCTCAATTGTATTTTTTTGCTTAGTGTTAGTAAAATAAGTCTGCTGAATTTCTAGTTCTGAAGACGGTTCTAGTTCTGAAGTAAAATTTCAATTGATCCACAAAAATATCAAATGATATAATATCACATTAAATATCAGTGAACCCTACTACCTTTTAAAATAAGATATAAAACTAGACCAAACATATATTGTTTTATGTTATGTTCTTGATAAAATATCTATCACTCCATTCCATATGTAAATTTTCCTTTTTACAATATTAATTACATGTCATTGACGGGGACAAGTATAAACTAATGATTAAAGTGTTTGTTCAGAACTAGGATTAAATCGAATCACACTTCTTACTCAGGTAAATGTGTTTGTATTTGTAATATATCTACATAAGTATGAAAATCCTTAAAATAATTTTTGTGACTTTAAATTGATTTGCTATCTTTCTGGTATATTTAATTGAACAAGTAGATAAAAAGATAGATATAAAAGGTTAAATTTTATTTAAAGTAATACAGAAGAAAGGTTTTAACTTAAAAACAACCAAAAAATACATTCATAAAATATAGATAAGATTAGATATGATTGGTTGGCAGTATTGAATGTTCATATAGGTACTATAGAATATGTAGGAAAATATATACAAATATATTTTTAAAGATAAACTTATATAAATTACGAAAATCAATACAATGTTCATAAATAAAAACAAAAATAATTAGTTTATATTAAACAATAAAATTGTTTTACGTAAGATTCTCCGGTATTCATACATATTATGGTAGGTACATATTTTTTCCATAACGGGAATAAAAATTAGAAAACTAATAAAATACCTTTTGTATGTTCTGTGGACTAGAAGGAATCGAAACGTTGTTGACAGAATCAGATTTTAGTGATCCTATGGATCCGATACTGCTGGAATCACTAGAAATTGAGGGGCTTGGGCTAGCTTGTGATAATCCCAAGATGTCTCTTAGCCCAAACGCACTATACGTTGAAAACGACTCTGATTCCAACCCAGACAATGGCAATGCTACGCTCAAAGCCATCCCTGAAAATAAATTAAACCAAATAAGCACAAACAATTGGCAAATAATAATAAATTAGGTATATACGAAAACCAAAATAAAACGCAAATGCGTTATAGTCACGGATGCTATATCATCAAAAATATTGACAGGCAATGCAAAATTAAAAACACTGGGTCAGATATTACAAACGTAATCAATACAAAAAGCCTCTTATATTTTGTGTCTAAAATTGATTTTGAAAGAATAATTGATATAACAACATTAAATTACAAATAAAACTTTACCGAAAAATCGAAAATAATGTTTAGAATCAACTACGCAAAACCCAACTAATCGAAGATAAAGATGAACCGGCGTGAAGTTGTCGTTTGTTGCTACCACGGAAAAATTTGCGTTTGTTCAAAATTGGCCGCAAAAACGAGCGTCCTTCACATACAAATTTACAAAACAATAAATAAAATCGCAAGCGATATGTTTAAAAATAAATATAATATTTATGATTTAATATAATGCACAACTTACTTAGTTGTATTGATTCGAGAATGAAATAAATAAATTGGAAAAATATTGAATATTTCTAGACATCCGCCTTGCACATAGTTACGTTATGTAGTTTCAATAAATATTTATTTTATGTAATTTGTCAAAATATTTAAACACGAAACAGAATTAGAATTTCACGACACGTTGGCAGCCATTTTAAAATAATAAAATGTAATACTGACGCTATTTTGATATCACTAGCAAGTTCTACGACAATGCCAAGCTCTTATGTAAAATTATAATACTAACTTGACTTTTGTAGTAAAAATATTCAAACAGTTGTATGTTCTGTCCGATAGATGTCTTTTATTTTACCATAGTAGATTTCTACATACGCTACTAACTTTAGTTTTGACTCAAACCTTTCGGTAGGTATACTCCTACTAAGATAGTACAAAAAGTGATCGCTAGATGGTAGATGAAAATACAAAGTGGAAACAGGATAATTTCATGGTGCTTATGAAAAAGGTTTCAATTTTGGTCAATAGATGAGTTCTTTAAAAATGTTAAAAATGCAACTAGGTATGTACAAACATACAAGTTATTTAATAAATTATTGCCACCTACTTAGACAAATACGTTTTTACTTATATTTATCACGACGAATTTTACGACGCATATTATGTCTGCTTAATTTCGTGGTAGGTAGTAGACATAGAACACACTAACTAGTAGTAGATACCTCAAACATGTTGCAATATTTGGCCGCTAGAGGTGCTAGTAGTTGCATCGTTGACATCGTTGATCGTATGTATGTCAGAATGTAGTCTTCATTTTTCATAGTAGGTATAATTTTCGCCAAACATCTTGAACGAGCTTCCGGTTGCGCAGAGCGCGAATTTGTGTCTTTTTGCTTCGTTGGTTTACGTGCAAATCGCCCCCTTCTCGGCTAAAAGTTGAATGTGTTTGGCTACAACTTTACATCATACGCAAAGAGTAGGTACCTATATACCTATGGATAATCAATCATACGTACACCACGATATCTATATTTTTTCTGTTACCTACTACTCTCTTACATGTTTACATCTAGATGTACCTAATTAAATCAGTAATCCATGTTTTTTTTTTTATAATTTACCCTTTTGTTTCTAATAAATACATTCATTACGGCATATCCCACAACGTGGGGTAGGTTACCGGCGACAGGCGTGCAAAAACTTACAAAATGCAGCACACACCAGTCTTGTATCACCTAGATATGCAACATTTCCACATCGCTGAACTAGGTATGTAAGATGTTATATTTTGCCTGTTGTATTTTCGATCACCCGGCTCTTACTGAACACCCGAAAAACATGATTATTGAAATGAGTGGAAGCAGGTTTATTATTATTATTTATTTTGTATTATTTTGTAGAATACAAACAGTCATATTCACAATATATAAGCATAAATGAGTTACTAGCATATGGACCAGTAAAGATCTCGATGTTACCAATTTTTAATTATTTTCACGTTTAAATAATAAAAAAAAATAAATCAATTATTAAATTGTTAAACAAATAACGAAATCAATTAGTAAATAAATTAACAAAAAATAAATAACAATCATAAAATAACATTAGTTTAAATGGAGTAGGTAATTATGAAGCGAACGCCATAATACCTATATCACTTATGTTTAGTACCTACCTAATTGGTTATATACCTACCTACCAAATATTTTTTGTATGCGTAGATAATCGCGATCAATCGCGACGATATATCTATGCTAAATTCTTTTGTGTAAGTAAAGTTGTTGGCAAATATCTCGACAATTTTCGTCGGAGTAGGGGATGGTTTGCACGTCTGCCAACCAAAAAAACCACTTTTATTTTTCTACGCAACCCACGTGGTCTTTCAGGATGTTTGCCGAATTCGGCGAATTTTACATCAATGGAGAAGCATGCACTCGTATTGACTCGGCTATTCTTGTAAGTATAGGCCAATGTTTGATCATGTAGGTACTTAGATCTTTAAATTCGACCAAATATTAAAATATGTTAGTTAATCTGAACAGTATTGCCATACAAGGTTTTCCCTAGTGATCCTCAGTGAGACATTAAGTGACATCTTTTATAGGTTCCAGAGACACTAAAGAATTATCGAATAAGTAATTCAGTAAGATTATATACAGTTAATTCTGCCGCTATCAAACGAATGCGTTTATCATATTTCCTGATGGTTTTCGTGGCATGAACAGGTATCGCATGTCAGCAAAGCTATTTTCTTTACCCTACATTCACTTAATAAACTTAAAAACCTCCTTCCACTCCGATGTAAAATAACTCCACTATCACTTCTTCCGTTGCTTGATGTTAATGAAGTGCATCTCAATAAACTTGATCGTCTTCAGAATATATGTATCAGATTCATCTTTGGGTTGAAAAAAAATTGATCACATAATCATCTTACCGCAATCTTCTTTGTTGGCCCAGGATACACCAGCGGCGTAATACACACATTTTGTCACTATAGTACAATATTCTCGAATCCGAACCTGCCACAGTAGGTACCTCAAAAACAAATTCACTTATTTATCCAATCATGGACTTCAACTCCGATCTGCTGAACGTATAACACTAATCCATCCCTATCCATAATACAGAATTTCTCAGCTCTTCGTTCGAAGTACAATCAGCAAGATTATGGAATAGCCTAAGTACGGATATTGCGTCGTCTAACTCACTTTGTATTTTCAAGAAAAAAATAAATAAGGAATATTTATCCCTTAACACCTGATCCCGATTCCCTCTCCTTGTCCTTACCCTATCCTTTTTTTTGTTATGAAGTATTTTAATTTTTTTTTCTTGTTTTAATTCTATAATATTAGTGTTATACCTATTTATATTAGGTAGGTATGTTTGTTTTTTGCTCTTATTATTTTGTTGTATATAGGTAC